>JASANR010001459.1:0-61160 GCA_030849635.1 Wallacemonas sp. MBr04 | reverse complement strand
CATGAAGCACCTCGAGAAGAAGAAGAAGAAGTAGATGCAGTCCCCCTGACTCGTTCACTCTTCCTTCTCCTCTTTCATCCGCGAATTCTTTAACCGTGTTCTCGCTCATTTCACTTGTTTTCTGATTTCCATCTAACAAAAAAACAAAAGCAACACCAAAAAATGCCGATTCGACAGAATAGTCAAAGTGGCTTTCACTCTTGTCGCGGAGGTTTCACTCAGACTGCCACGACGGAATCTCGCTCGCAGACGCGAGGCTCAAGAAAGTCGTCCGATAGGAGCTCCGTTTCTTCTCCGTTCCCTCTCTCACTTTCTCTCTGTCCGTGCCATCCTGGTGAAACCCCAGCCAGCGCATCTGCGGCCAGAGGCAGTGGCAGAGGTGAATGGGATGCTTTTCGTGTGGCTTGCGAATGCAACTGCAGTCAAACCTGCTCGCAACTCCACTGCGTTTCACCGCCTTGCTTTCCCCGTAAACACTGTTATCGGATGTTGTTGTTGGCTGGCTCTTCACTTTCACTCTCCCTCACTCTCTCCTCTCTTTCTCTCACTCACTGAATCGCGTCTTGGCAATAGAATTTTCACTAACGTAAACACTAACAAATCCCTCTCTCGTTTTTCTCTCTCTCGTTTTTTTTTCCTTCCCCTAAAAAAAAGCATCACGTCATCATCATGGCTTCTATTGAGGAAGTGACCAACTGCATCCGCTGCCTTGCTGCCGATGTCGTGCAGGGTGCCAAGAGTGGACACCCCGGCACGCCGATGGGCATGGCTCCTGTCTCGGCCATCCTCTGGGGCGAGATCATGAAGTACAACAGCAAGGACTCCCACTGGCCCGACCGCGATCGCTTCGTGCTCTCCAACGGTCACGGCTCTGCGCTGCAGTACTCCCTGGCCCACCTCGCGGGCTACGACATGTCCATCGACGACCTCAAGCACTTCCGCCAGATGGGCTCCAAGACGCCGGGCCACCCGGAGCGCTTCGTGACGCCCAGCGTGGAGGTTACGACGGGTCCTCTTGGTCAGGGTGTGGCGAACGCCGTGGGCATGGCCATCGCCGAGGCGCACCTCGCGGCGACCTTCAACAAGTCCGACGTGAAGATCGTTGACCACCACACGTACGTCTTCTGCGGTGATGGCTGCCTGATGGAGGGCGTGTGCCTCGAGGCCACCTCCCTGGCGGGCCACCTTGCCCTGGAGAAGCTCGTCATTGTGTACGACAGCAACAAGATCTGCATCGACGGCTCCACGGATCTGTCCTTCACGGAGAACACCCGCGCCAAGTACGAGGCCATCGGCTTCCGCGTCATTGAAGTACCGCACGCCGACACCAACTTCGATGGTCTTCGCGCCGCGCTCAACACGGCCAAGACGCCGTGCGGCAAGCCCACGCTCATCATCCAGATGTCCACCATCGGCTACGGTTCCAAGAACGAGGGCACGGAGAAGGTTCACGGCGCCCCGCTCGGCGACGAGGACATCGCTGCCCTGAAGACGCGCTTTGGCCGCGACCCCAGCAAGAAGTACGACGTCGAGGACGGCGTGTACAAGTTCTTCGCCGATCACGTCGCCAAGTGCCAGGCTGAGCAGAAGTCCTGGGAGGCCCGTCTGGCTGACTACACCCACAAGTACCCCGCTGAGGCCGCGGCCTTCAAGGCGCAGATGGCCGGCGAGCTCCCCGCTGGTTGGGAGGCCAAGCTGCCGACGAACGACAAGTCCATCGCGACCCGCAAGGCCAGCGAGAACTGCCTCGGCGTCCTCTTCCCCGCCATCCCCGCGCTCATGGGCGGCTCTGCTGACCTCACGCCGAGCAACCTGACCCGTCCGGCCTCCGCCAACCTCGTCGACTTCGAGCCAGGCCACTGCGAGGGTCGCTACCTGCACTTTGGCGTCCGCGAGCACGCGATGGGATCCGTCCTCAACGGCCTCGACGCGCACGGCGGCATCATCCCGTTTGGTGCGACCTTCCTCAACTTTGTCGGCTACGCGCTCGGTGCGGTCCGCATCTCTGCCCTCTGCCATCACCGCGCGATCTGGGTCGCCACGCACGACAGCATCGGCCTCGGCGAGGACGGCCCGACGCACCAGCCGGTGGAGCTCGTGGCCGGTCTGCGTGCCATGCCGAACCTGAACGTGTTCCGCCCGTGCGATCAGAACGAGACGAGCGGCGCCTGGGCGTGTGCGATCGCCAACGCCCGCGGTCCCTCGGTGCTGTGCCTGAGCCGCCAGAACACGCAGCCCCAGGCCAACTCCTCCATCGAGAAGGTCAAGAAGGGCGCGTACGTTCTGGAGAGCGTCGACCAGCCCCAACTCGTCATTGTCGCGAGTGGCAGCGAGGTGGAGCTGGCGGTGGCGGCGGCCAAGCAGCTGAGCGGCGTGCGCGTGCAGGTCGTCTCCATGCCGTGCCAGGAGCTCTTCGACGCGCAGCCGGAGAGCTACCAGCAGACGGTGTTCCCGCAGGGTATCCCGGTCGTGTCCGTGGAGCCGTACATCAGCTTCGGCTGGGAGAAGTACTCCCACGTGCACGTTGGCATGAACGGCTTCGGTGAGTCCGCCCCGGCCGGCGAGCTCTACAAGAAGTTCGGCATCACCGTTGAGCACGTGGTCGAGGTGGGCCAGAAGCTGGTTGCCCGCTTCCCCAACAACTCTGCTCCCCTCAAGCGTGCGAAGCTGTAAGTTCGAGTGCGAACTTGTACGTCCGACCAAAACACGTACACGGACGACAGAAAAAAAGGGAAAAAAGAAGAGGTTGATGAAGGAGAAGCTTCCACGGGCCTCTCACAACGGCAAATATACTCTTTGCCGTTGTTGTGTGTTTTTGTTTTCTGAAAACGATTTTTTTTCTTCGCCATCACGCCTACTGTGACGTCTCTGTGTATGTGTGCGTGTGTGTCTTCACAGGTGTCAGTGCAACTACGGAGAGAGAAGCTGTTGTGGTTGCTGTTGGTGTTTTTTTGTTTATTGTTGCTGGCCTTGGTCGTGCAGCCGGCGTTCTCTGGCCACCGAGGCGTTCATGGAAGAATAAAATAAAAAACGTAATGTGTGTCTCTGTGGTGTCATCATCACTGCAAAGGCCGAGAACACAACAAAAAAAAAGAGTAACAAAATAACCCTCCTTATAAACAAAATGACAAGTAACCAGCTGCATTGACGCACTGCGGAAACATCATCGCGACTATACATGCACTTACAAAAAGAAAAGGCACACTAGAACACTAGTGCAACCTTGATTTTTCTTTGTTTGTTCGTTTCTTCAGTCGTTTCACTTTTTTCCTCCTTTTTATTCTTGTGCGTTACCGACGGCCGCACTTTTTCATCTCCCTTTTCGGTGACCAGCAAAACAAAACAAACAATCAAAAGGGTTAGTATCACACGCACTCACAACACAGACGTCGAAAGGAAAGGGAACGGGTAGCGTCGCGGCGTTAGCCGGCTTCCCACCGCACCGCTTTTGTCGTTGCTTTGTGCAATTTGAGGAGGGCCGTATGACACGAGTTCGCTCTTCTTTCTCTCTGTTTTTGGTGCGCGTGCTGTCAGTTCTCGCAGTGTGTATGACAACGATTGAAACACCCGATCGCACATCTTACATGCGTACACAATATCCTCCTACCTCTCTCTCCCTCTCTATTTGTTTCGTCTCTCCTCTTCGTGTGTTTTCCTTTGCCTTGCGCAACACCCCCCCCCCTCCTTTCCTCTCTGTTCAACCGCATACGTGTGTGCAGTCTCTCCCAAAGATGGTCAGCATCAAGTGCGCTTCCCGCCGCAAGTCCCGCCGCGCCCACTTCCAGGCGCCGAGCCATGTGCGCCGCATCCTGATGAGCGCTCCGCTCTCCAAGGAGCTGCGCGCCAAGTACAACGTGCGCGCGATGCCCGTCCGCAAGGACGACGAGGTCATCGTCAAGCGCGGCACGTACAAGGGCCAGTCCGGCAAGGTCACTGCCTGCTACCGCCTCAAGTGGGTGATCCACATCGACAAGGTGTTCCGCGAGAAGGCCAACAGCACCACCGTGCCCGTCGGCATCAACGCGTCCAACGTCGAGATCACCAAGCTGCGCCTCTCCCACCACCGCAAGGCCATCCTCGAGCGCAAGGACCGCTCCACCAAGTCCGACAAGGGCAAGGGTAAGGTCACCTCTGCGGACAAGGCCATGCAGCAGATGGACTAGAGAGCGCACGCTTGTGCGTGTGTTTGTCTTTGCCGTTTTGAGCACCGACTGAGAGACTCTTTTCTTCCTTTTGTTTTCTGTACGTCGTGGGATTAAGTTCCATTGATGTTATCATTTCCAAACAAAACATAACATAAAACGCTGTTTGAAGCAATGCAAAAAAGTACGCGAGTGTGTGCGTGCCTATCGGTCACGTGCAGGAAGCACAGTGAAGGCGCAACTCAAAGGCACTTGTCTGGTGTCGCTTCGCGGAAAATACGCACCACGCACTGTCGTTGTTGTTGTGTTCTTTTGCTGGCACGACAAGTCACTCATCACGTGGTGTGTGATTGAAGTGGAAAAAGTTGTGGACGAAGAGAACAAGTGTCGTTGCGCTTTCCAGGCTTATTCACATTGGCGTGCTGTCAAAAGTTCTCTGCCACTCACCACCTTTACTTGTCGTTTCCCACTCCTCTCTGCTCCACTCTCACTCCCACCCCTTGTCCTCTCGTTTTCTCTCGTCAGTGCATAGATCCAGTGACTCCATACACAGCCATACATCTCGTCGCGGCGCGGGCGTGAATAATAACAATCATTCAATCACACAACACTCCCCATTGTTATCACAACGCTCTCTTGATCGTGTACCACATAGATTGTCAAACATACATACAGTCGCGCACCTTGTCATCTCTCTCCTCCTCTCTCTCCCCCTCCCCGTTCCCGTCCAGTTCTCTCGGTTGATCACATGGCGAGTGCCCGCGTAGAGCACCGCTTCAACCTGTGCTTTCGCGTGGACGCGTACGGCCGCATGCAGGCGCGGCGTGTCATGGAGCCCTACCGCCAGGCCCGTGATCACCTCCTCACAGTGGCCACGAGCGCCTCGTCGCCAGCCACACGTGTGCGCCAACGCGCTGAGGGCACCGAGACACTGCGCGAGTTGCCGTGCTGGTCGTTCTTTCGAAATCGGCTCTCGGCGGCACCGCGTGACGAGACGTTGGCGGACCTGCTTCGTCTGGGTGGTCTCCAGCTGCACTTGGGTGACGGCGCTGGCGGTGATGCGCAGTACGCGGTGCACGCGTCACTGGCGTGGTCCCCATCGGAGCTTGAGTACCGGCACGACTACATTCAGTGGCTGTTTCCACTCCGGGAGAGCGGTGTGAACTTTTACGCGGCGCTGCTCACCGACAGAGACGTTCTCCAGCTGCGCCAGGATGGCGTGGCGATGGCAAACGTACTGTGTGCGTTCTACGTCATGCTGCGGTTCTACGGGATGCAAATGATCATCTCTCCTGTGAACGTGGGGGAGAGGGAGGAGGAGACCTCCTCCTCGACGGCGCGAAGCAAGACCAAGAAGAGGAGGACGACGTCAGCAACAGCAACAACAGAAGCAGCAGATGATGGTGCACCGGCTGCTCGCTACACGGCAACCTTCTCGCGCGTTGCCCGGATTGATGAGCAGCGCGCGCAGTACATCAACCTCAGCACGCATGGCCATAACTATCTGCGCATCAGCCGCATCCTTCAGTTTCTCGGCGAGGTGGGGCTGGAGCCACTCAAGGTGGGCTGGCTGCGCTTCCTTGCGCGGGAGATTCTTGTCCCGTCGCTGACACCACCACTGGAGCACGAGGTACACGACGATGACAGTCACTCACGTGGTTCCTCGTCATCGTCGTCGTCATCGTCATCGGTGGGGTACCCCGTCCCACCACTCGCAAATTGTGAGGACAGTTTTGTGACGTTCTGGATTGAGACCCCGTACGCGGCAGACACGCGACTGGAGCTGAAGAAGGACGCGCTGGCTGTCCTTGACGCGGTGAATGCGGCGCTGGGGAGCAGAGAAGAAGGGATCACACCAGCCGTGTCGGGAACAATTGGCTGGGCACTGGATAGTCAAGGCGGCGGCCCCGTCGTTCGAACAGCACCGTTTTGGCTGCCTTCCCAGAGCCCGGTGGAGGCGCTTCCGTTTTACGTCGATGCATCCCCTGCAGCACCGAAACCGCGCGCGAAAAAGAGCGGTGCGTCTGCAACGCAGAGGGCGAAGCGACCGCGCACGCCGTCCCCCTGAGGACGACGGAGAACAAGATGAGTGCAGTGCGATTGTGCAGAGAAGCGTTATGTGTTTCGAAACCCAAACAACAGTTGATTTATAAACAAAACTCGAAAGCTCCCACCCATCCCCGTGACTCACTTCCATGTCTTCTCACTTGACCGTGACAACGCAATGTCCGTGCACGCATGCTGCGCTGGTTCTCCTGAGAGCACCTCTCTCTCTCTCTGTCTCTTTGAAGTGTGTCTTCCTTTCTTTCTTCCTACCCCGTCTCCCCTTTCTGCGTCAACAATCTTCTAGTCCTTCCTGTTTGTTTCTAGTCGAGTGCAGAAAACAAAAAGAAAGAAATGTTCCGCTTTGTTCCACGGCGCCTAGTGCAGCACACGGCTGCGGACATTGAAAAGAAACTCATGGTCAGCCCCACCCTCCAGCCCGTGCTGAGCGTGCAGGTTCTCGACCAGAGCGGCGGGTGCGGTAGCTTCTTCAACATTACCATAGCCTCGCCGGTGTTCGATGGCAAGCCTCTCATTCAGCAGCATCGTCTCGTCAATCAGGCTCTGAAGGATGAGATTAAGGAGATCCACGGCTTCACGCTCACAACAAAGAGCAAGTGAAAAGGGAGGGAATCATGCCATACCCATTACTGTGCTTATGAGAGTGTGAGGGGGCGGTTGAAGAGAGACCAAAGGGCGTAAGCCGTCGCCTTTTTATCCCCCCCCCACACGCGTATTGTTGTTTATTACGTCACAGGTGCTTCTCGACTCGCGAAGCGACAACTAAACAAACAAAAAAACAAGAACAGGAAAATGCCGAAGCCAAAGCACGTTGAAAATAAACTGTTCAGCTCTTGGGGCACGTGGTGTCAAACGAAAAGTGTACTGACTCAAAAAGCGGTCACGGTTACTATTCATGCGATCGTGTTCATGTCTCGATCTCTGTGTCCTCTGCCTCACTTGGACCATAGTATCTGATCGCGCCTCATTCTATGATCTGCATGTGTGTCTGATGTACGGTGGTCAGGCGTGTGATCTCACTTATCCTTCTACCTTTCCACCCTGTGTTCTTGTCGTTTTTCATCGCTCAAAGGAAGAAACAGAAGTGAGACGTGATACTAGCACCACTCGCGTGCACCATTCATCATTTCAAAGCAAAAAAAAAAGAAACGATCTCTACAGTTGTACGTATCTATCCACCTGCTAACCTATACTTATGCAAACGCAGATTATCCTTGATGAGGAGGCGGGGCTCCCGCCGACTTCGCAAATCGAAGATCCAACCGCAACGGCTGTGTCCCCCACCGAGGACGGGGTCGCCGCCCCAGATGCGGCTGTGGAGGACGCGGAGGCAGAAGAAGATTGTGGCCCGTCCTTCTTTGACGAAGAGGCGACGTGCGCTGACATTCTCGCACGTGTCGCGGCGATGCTGCCTGCCGATCGTACCACGCTGCTGCCCACGATTGGCCAAGATCCCGACGGCGCGGCGGCACTGCTGGAAGTGAAGTTCGCGTCTATCCTCGATCGCTACCAAGAGAACTCGTACTTGCTGCACCCCTATCTGGAAGCCCTCATGCACCCGCTTGTCGATCTTCTCCTCCGTTACTTGCCGCCGGCAGAGGAGTGGTGGCAGCAGTCACACACCGCTGAGCAAGACACCGCTGGCCTTTCTTCTTCATCCCCCGCCTCGGCGGCGAACGCCACGGAGAATCCGTTCGTCATTCAGGCGAATGAGCTCGGTCAGAACTTTGACATGTTCGACGTCGACGCACCAAAGAACGCACTGCACCTTGTCTGTCGTGCCATTTACGTCATTGTCAAGGTCGTCCGTGAGAAGGCATGCACGAGCTACTTTCCCAACGACACAAAGCACTACGAGGACGTCTTCTACGCGCTGCGCCACTGGAGGGCCGACCCCATGTGCCAGCGTGAGTGGGAGGTCCGCTACTGCCTTCTTCTCTGGCTGTCGAACTTGGTGCTGGTTCCGTTTGATCTCAACCTCATCGACACGACGCTCGCTCAGCCCCCCTCCCACACCGACTCACAAGAGTCTGCACCGTCGCCGTCGTCGTCGTTGTCTGACGCGCTGCTGGTGACGGCGGTGGGCTTTCTCGCCGACACGTCCAAGTGCCGCGAGGGCGCCGCGCTGCTGACGGCACGCTTGCTAACGCGCCCAGACAGTCGCCGCCACCGCGACAACTTCTTTCGCTACGTCGAGCGTGTTTTGACGTCTTCAACAGCCACTGCCGCGCCAACGCCGCTTGTGGAGGCGCTGGAAAGCGCGACGGCTGGCAGCCATGCGGCCTTTCTCTTCCCTGGTGTGCTGCTCGCGGTGGCCAAGACGATGAAGCTGGGCAAGCGCGAGGAGCTCGTGGTGTACGCGAGCACCAGTCTCATCACAAGTGTCGTGGCACTCTTCCACGCACGCGCCTCGGATGCGCTGCTGTGCAAGACAGCGATCAAGGTGACGCAGCGTCTGGTGCTGGCCATGCTGCGCAAGACCACGGCGAACTGGCGGTATCAGCGGCACGTCGCGTCCCTCAGCCACAATCTTGCCGCCCAGAACCCACAGCCCGGTACTGGCACCAACACGACCACCACCCCTCAGCCCGGGAACGAGGAGGCGGCGGAAGTGGAAGAAGGGGCTGTCATTGAAGGCGACGAGGAGGCCCTGGAGGAGGGCATTGGTGTGCTGCTCGAGGCCATCGGGCACAAGGACACCATTGTGCGCTGGAGCGCTGCCAAGGGCATTGGCCGTGTCTGCGCGCGCCTGCCCGTCGCCATGGCGGAGGAGGTGATCGAGGCGCTCATGGCCGACGCCTTTGCCAGCGCGTACAACGACAGTCAGTGGCACGGCGGGCTTCTCGCACTCGCGGAGCTCTGTCGGCGCAGCATGATCAGCGCGGAGCAGCTGCCGCAGGTGGTCTCCACGATCGCGCGCGGGCTGGCGTTTGATCTGAGCAAGGGCACGTACAGCGTCGGGTCGCATGTGCGCGACGCGGCGTGCTACACGTGCTGGTCCATCGCGCGCGCGTACGACGCGGCTGACCTCGAGGCCCACGTGCAGCGTCTCAGCGTGAGCCTTGTGGTGACGGCGCTCTTCGATCGCGAAGTGAATGTGCGTCGTGCCGCTGCGGCGGCCTTTCAAGAGTGCGTGGGTCGTCTGGGCAACTTCCCTGACGGTATTGATCTTGTCACGACGATGGATTTCTTTTCGCTCGCGTCGTTGAAGAACGCGTACGAGGTTGTCGCACCGCGTGTCGCGGTGTACGACGCCTACCGGCCGAGCATGTTGACCGCGCTGATGGAGACCAAGCTGCTGCACTGGGATCGCCGTGTGCGGCAAGAGGCTGCGGCTGCGCTCGGCGCCGTCGCCCCTTTTGAACCCGTCCTGACAATCAAACAGTCCGTGCTGCCGACGCTGCTGAAGCGGGTTGTGGACGAGGCGGTGGGTGCACGGCATGGCGCGATACTGGGTCTCGCGGCGCTGGTTGCCAGCCTCCCCGTTGACGTCTGGACGGAGGAGGACCGCCAGCAGCTGGCCGAGGTGCTGACGCGCGTGGACGCCGCGCGGCTCTTTCGCGCGCGTGGGGGCGAGTTTGTTCGTGCGGCCATGTGTGGTCTGCTGCGTGCGTTTGCCACGGTGCATCTCACGCTGCCCGAGACGGTCACGGTGACCAAGGTCAGCGGGGCGACCGCCAAGGCCAAAACGCTCGGCCGCTGCCAGGAGTTCCTCGAGGAGACGTGGAAGAACCTGCTGGAGTGGCTGCAGCTGGTCGCGGCAGAGACGTTCCGTGTGTTTGCGGGCGCCTATTACACGACATTCTCCGCCCCGTTTCATGTCAAGATGATGGGCAAGCTGCTGTCTGGCTGCGTCGCGGGCACGTCCCCGCTTGAGCGGCGTGGCTTCCTGGCGGCGCTGGGCGGGTTGCCAGAACCCCTCCTCAGTGCACCAGTGCCACCAACAGCGACAGCGGAAACTGACGGCAAGGACGGCGCCGACAGGACAGAGGAGACGGTGTTGTATGCGGAGCTCGTTCTCAAGGCGCTGTGCGCCGGCTCTCTCGTGCAACCTGACGAGGACCCCGAGCTCGCCGACGCCGAGAGCCGTCGCAACGCCGTCAGCTCCCTTGGCTCGGTGCTTCTGCGCGTGCCGCTCTCTTCCTCGGCCATCACACCCGCCTCGTACAACCACGTGCTCGAGACGCTGCTGAGCGCGCTGCAGGACTACGCCGTCGACAAGCGCGGTGACGTTGGCTCCCTTGTGCGTGTCTCGGTGCTGCAGGTCCTGCCGAGCGTGCTGCTCTACGGCTGCCAGAGTACTGTGCCTGGTTTGGTGCCGGTTCTCACGCCTGATGCGGGTCTGCGTGCGGTGCAGGGCATCGTCAAGGCCGCGCTCGAGAAGCTGGATCGCGTGCGTCGTGCAGCGGGTCTTGCCCTGTGTGCCCTCCTGGTGAGCCCTGGAAGCGATCGTTTTGTCGCTGGCCTCACACAGCATGCCGCGGAGGGGGTCGTGCCGCTGCAGCGCTTTCTCGCGCAGCAGGCTGCGTCGCTTGAGTGGTCCTCGCCGTCTCAGGTGATGCCGCTAATCGTACCGTTGGTGCTCACGATGCCGTGCGCGGACGTGTTCGGGCTTGCCGCGATGGAGGGCCTCGTGCTGTCGACGGGCGACGTGTCCGGGCACGTTCACGGACCCGCCGAGCAGGCGCTACTCGCCGTGGCCCGCGACGATGGTGGCCGTGGTGACCAGGATGATGGCGAAACATCCGAGGCGCGGCAAGTGCGTCTGTCGCGGTACATCGTGACGGTGGCGCAGCGCTACGTGCATTGCGAGCGCGTGCTCGTGCCACTCTCTCGCACCGCGGACGCGTGCCTGAGCCAGAGCGTGCTGCACGAGAGCTGCCACGCCGAGCTCGTGGAGATGCTGCGAGGTGAGCTGCGGCACTACGCGCTGAACATCACCGTCCTCCTTCCCCTTGTTACGCTGCTCGCGAGCCTGTGCCGCAGTGCGAACGACTCGGCCCGGGTGTCTGCGTGGACGCTCACGCTGACGATGGTCGCGAGTCGCTACCCCAAGGTCCGACAGAAGGTCGCCACCGAGTTCTACACGTCTCTCCTCGTTCTGTCGTCTTCGTCGACGGTCTCTGGCGCGATCGAGCGCGACGGAGGAGAGGGCTGCCCAAGCAGCGACGGCATCCAGCGGGCCATGGCGCACCTCCTCGAGACGCAGTGGGACGGCACGGATGCCACCAAGATTCGCACAGCACGTGACGCGCTGTATGGGATGCTGTGTCTCACGGCGCCGTCAGCCAAGGCCAAGGCGGCACACAACGAGGTCGGCATGGCCACCAGCAAGACCACCTCGGGCGCCAATGCCTCGTCTTACATGTCTCTCGTCCGTGAAGCTGGCTATTGACGAGGAAAACAAAGCAAAAAAACAAAAAGAAACGAATGAACGCGAACCGTGGCAGCGCTGCGTCGTGTGACAATCAACCATACACACACACTCACACATAAACTGAAGCAATGGAAAAGAAAAAATGGGAAAAAGCTGACACCGCAAAAGGAGCGCAAGCTTTTTGGCTGGTGGAATCTGAGCTTGAGAAGAAATGCTGGTCAGGCTTGCACCACGTGCATTCGCCGTAAACAAAAAACAGAGAAACCGTGAACGCCATGTGGCACACGACTGCGGGGAAACTTAATTGGCCCCAACGAAAAAGGGCATCGCTTCTCTTGAGAGCATACACACAAAAAAAAAAAGAGATACACCCACCTGCACCTACGCCTCTTTCTCCATCCCTTTTCTCCTCGTTCTCGCTTTATCTCTCTTGCCATTCGCAGGCATGTCCACTAACGCGGACGTCCTGATAGCCATCCTACAAGGCGGAGGCACCAACTGTCCCCGCGATGGCGACGACGCTGTGGGTGGACTGGACGCAGCGTGGCGTCGTCAGCCCAGCCACTTTGTCGCCTCCAATGACTTGCAGCACACCAAACTGCGATTTCACGTCACCACGGTGGAACTCCCAGACGCACCGTGCGATTCTGAAGAACATTTGCTGACATGCCCGAATACTTACCAGGTGGCTCCCGATGCGGCTGTGCCTAGTGTGCTGCTTGTCTGTCAGCTGCACTATCTCGGGGAGTTCCTGACCCCGCTGGTGCACTCGTCTGTCTGTGCGACAGGACGCCGCTACACCACCCCGCACCCATGCAAGCAACGAGACGGCGTCCAAAACGACGAAAACAACGACAGTCACGATGACGCTTGTGACGATCCCTTATCGACCCCACCGTCGCAACCGCCCGCGAGGACGGTGTGGTGGTTGGATGAGTGGGTTGAGTTTCCCATTCCCGTCAGCGACGTGCCACTCGACGCAGATGTCGTCTGCACCGTGTACGTGGCCAAGACGAGCCCCCACTGCTGCACGCGCTCACCGGTGGACGACAACGCGGAGGATGTGGTGGCGTCACTCTTCGCACAAGGCGCTACTACCACTGCGACGAAGAGCCACAACAACAACGAGACTCATATCGGTGGGGCGTGGGTGAGGCGTGGCGTCGCCCGCGTGTTTCCGTTCTCATCCGCTGGAGAGCTGCGCACCGGCACGCACGACTTCTCCCTCCAGCAGCCTCGTCAGACAGATGGTGACAGCAGCTTCGCAGATCCACTGCCACCGCAGCTGCCCATGTCCGCACCTCTCCGTACCTCGCAGCGTCTCCAGACGGGTCAGCTGCAGAGCATTCCCTGGCTCGATCTTGTGACGGAGCAACACCTCAGTCAGACTGAACGTCACGTATCCCGTGTCGCCTCGCGTCCAAGACCTGCTGATTCTGTGGTGTGCGGCGCGGCGTTATCAGGCTGTCTTCAGCTTTCGTTTCCGCTTGCCAGCAATCGGCTCCCCATTCTCCAGCTTCCTCTACTCCTCGCACACACTACGGCAGTGACCAGCAACAACAACAACAACAACAGCATCGGTAGTGTGTCGCAGCGTAATGCCGTGGTGCCAGGAACGGCGGGCTCCGTGATGGAGCTGGTGGAGCCGTCCAGTGCGCTTGCCTCGACGACGCGTCGTCCGTTCATGGACCGGTACAACGACGTCCATCAGCACGAATGGAGTGAAGCGCTCGCCACGCTACAGGCGCACTCACTCTTCCTGACGTACAAGACCTCGGCGCTGCCGGACTACAAGGACCGTCAGCGACTGTCAACGCTTCTTCAACGGCCACCCGTCTCGCTGGAGCCGCTGCGAGTTCAAGAGGCGCTGCTGCTCTGGCAGTACCGCGAGTTTATCCGTCACGACGCGCGCTATTTCCTGCTCTTCATGCGCAGCGTGCCGTGGCGGCAGTCGCAGTCCAGCGAGGAGCGCCGCGTGGCCGAGGCGCTGATCCCGCTGTGGAAGCCGATCCCGTTCGCTGACGTGCTGGCGTGTCTCTCGTGCGAGTTCCACGGCGTACGGGCGATCCGCAACTACGCGGTGCGTCTTCTCGCACGGGAGTCCGATACGCGGCTGACGCGCTTCGCCACGCCGCTGCTGCAGGCGATGCTGCTGGACGATCCCACTGATCGCGAACTCGGCTCCTTTTTGATCGCACGCAGTCTGCACTGCTGGGAGCTGTGCAGTGCCCTCTTCTGGGGTGCCACGGTCGAGATTGCCGAGGAGGACCGCATCCTCACCGCCCGCCAAACGGCGGCGGCAACGGCACCGAGCTCCGCACTCCCCATGTCCGTGACAGGTCCCTTCACGGCCTGGCGCGACAGGCAGCAGCACGCGCTGCTCCAACACCAGCCCTACTTTGTGGCTTTGCTGCGCCAGGAGCAGCGCGCACACCAGTGGTTGCGCACCCTGGCCGATCGCGTGGATACGGCAGGTGGTGATCGCACCTTCAAGAACGAAATTGGGCAGCGTCTGCTCGAGAAGAAGAGCTGTGGTCTCAAGGCACTCTTTGATCGCCACGACGCGACGCCAGCCAATCTGGCCACCACCAGTGAGAGTACGAGTGGCGGTAGTGGTGGTCCCAGCGCGGGCACTGGTCACGTGATAGTGGCGGCTGCTCAAGGCGACAGTGTGGCAAGCAACGCGGTGGTGGCCACCTCCGCTTCTTCCTCAGCGGCAGCAGCAGCTGCAGCAGGTGTGTTGCCGTGCGCGCCCGTCACACTCCCTACGCACCCCGCCATTGCCCTGCACACTGTCGCGCGGCAGTCCTTCTTTATGTTCAAGAGCGCCACGCTGCCGTTTCGTGTGAGCTTCTTCGCAAGCCCGCTCGAGCTACCGCCGAACGTGGCGTCTCAGCGTAGGTCGCCGCGACCGCACGACGACACGCGCGATGTGCGGGACGCAGCATCTGACGTACCGACGTCTGCTGACTCGGACACCCGCGCACTGGTCGTGCGAAGGCCTCTCGCGATGCCAGCGGATTGGGCCGCGTCGACGGCGTCGTCGTCGTCCGCCGCTGCTGCTGCTGCTGCACCTGCCCGAGCCGGCACGTTTGCGGCACTGGCCTCTGCCTCATCCGCATCGCCATCGCCGTCGTCATCATCACCCGCGTACGCCACGTCAACCACAGCAGCCACACCGACAACGACGACGACCGCTGCCGATGCGCCTAGGGCAACACCTTCATCCGCTCAGCGCGTCGTGCAGAGACCGCCGCCACTCCGCACCTTCTCCCTGTCGCTGCTGTACAAGTGGAACGACGATGTCCGTCAAGATCAACTCGTTGTGCAGCTCATTCAACTCATGGACAACGTGCTGCGTCTCGATGGGTTGGACCTGTGTCTGACGCCGTATTCGGTGGTCGCGACAGGTCCGAGTGAGGGACTCGTCGAGATTGTGCCCGACGTTGTGACGCTTCAGAGCGTACAGAAGGATGTGCGCGGCTATCTCAGTCGCTTTCACCGCACCGCCGACGCGCTCGAACGGGCGATGGAGCGGTACACCAAGAGCTTCGCTGGCTACTCCATTATCACCTTTGTGCTTGGAATTGGCGACCGTCACCTGGAGAACATTTTGCTCACACAGGACGGCCGGCTGCTGCACATTGACTTCGCCTACATGTTCGGCTGCGACCCAAAGCCGTTCGCACCGCCCATGAAGATCAACGCTGAGATGATCGAAGCGCTGGGCGGGCCGCAGAGCCGTGGCTACCAGGCCTTCCGATCGTACTGCTGCAGCGCGTACCACACACTGCGCAAGCACGCCTCCCTGCTCCTGTACACGCTGCAGCTGATGGTGTACGCGAATGGCATGCCGCAGCTGACCGGGTCGGCGCAGCCTCTCGCGGGTGAGCCTTTGCTGACGCCGTCGCCGGCCGGTTCACGGCTGTCGGGCGCGAAGAACGCGACGGCACGCATGACGGGGCCCTCTCCAGCTCCGCCCAGTGCTGTTGCCTCCGCATCATCTGCGGCTGCCACGGCGCCGTTGCACGATCCGCGCATCAACGTGCTCAAGGTGCAGGAAAAGCTGCGCATGGATCTCACCAACGCGCAAGCCACGCAGTTCCTGCAGAACGTGATGGCCGACAGTGTCGGCTCCCTCTTTACGAACCTGTGGGATACGCTTCACGCTGCCGCACAAGCGACTCGTGCATAACACACATGTCAAGGGGCAGTTGACGTGCGACCAACTTTTTCGTGCTTTCTTCTTTTGTTGTTGTTTAGGGATGTTGCTTGTGGTTACTTCTTCTTCTTTTTTGTCTTTGCTTCCTGGCTGTCGTTCTCAACAGGAGTTCCGACCTCACAATAACAACAAAAAAGCGCAGAAGCTGCTGACAAAAGTTGAGCACGTCTTCTTTTTGTTAACGACGCCTGCTATTTGTGTGTGCAGACCAGCATACATACCGAAAAGGGTTGCCCGTGCTCTCGGGCTAGTTGCTCACACTCCGATACAGTCGATCACAGTGACAGCTCTCTCTCTCTCTCTGTGTTCCCACAATGCCGCTCCTCAGTCCACACGTACGCACACTCCCTCTCCCTTTCTCTCCCTCTCTCTTTGTGTGGTACAGTATTGCGCAACAGCACTCGCTACAGGAAACGATCATATACATTTTTTCCCCTCTCTCTATTCTTGTGTTGCTACCTGTATTCTTGGAACAGGGAAAGAGGCACAAGCAAATTATAGCAGACTTCCTCGGTTTCTCAATGAAGCGTACCGCCGACGGTGATGCGGTGGACCCCTTCCACCCACGACTCGCCTTCCATCGCGAGGTCCTCATCGCGGAGCACTGGGCGGCCATCCGCAGCGACTTCCTAGCCGCACTCAACAGCCAGCCGCGCACCGTGGTGTGGAAAGAACCGAAGAAGCTCTGGCGCTACAGTCAGGAAGCGCTGGGTAAATGGATTCTCTCGCAGGTGGCGCGTCTGCCGCGCGACGTGGACATGCGATCAGTCTTCTTCTTCCCCTCCGCACATCTGTTCGACTCTGTGCCGGTCGCCAAGCGCAGCCCGGGACGACGCACCTATGATGAGCAGCTCATTCGCGACCTCACTCTCAAGAGCAACGGCGCCGACGACACCAAGGCCGTCGAGGCGATTAGGACCATTGTCAGCACGTTCAATCTGGCGAAGCGGTGCGCCGACGCGCAGGCGGCCGTGGCGGAGCGCATGCAGCAACTCACGAGCCTCGACAGCGCCTACACGCCCGCCATTCGCCGCCTTGATGAGGACGACGAGACCCGCACCCCGAGCCAGAAGCGCATTCACGGTGCGCTGATCGAAGTGAAGGTCGAGGCCGCACACGGACGCCAGCGCACCGGCGGCCGCGGTCACGCAACACCACGCATCAGCGCGTCCATCCCACTCGCGGCGTGGGAGAAGCTTCTGCGTACCTACGCGCACTGCTCCGCCCCGGCCGAGGCAGGTCAGTATCCTGGTCTCTCACAGACCCAACTCGCACAGTACCGCGCGGCGGCCGTGGTGTTGCGTTACGAAGCGACTCTGAGCACCGGCTCTTTGCAGCTGTGCGCGGACACCTCGCTGAAGCAGCACCTGCACGCGGCGGGCTACCACGTCATGGATCTCTGCGCGTCCCCGATCAACGCCTACATGGGCTCTCCCAAGCCCGGTCGTTTCACGTCATCAGAAGCCGAGACGGCCAAGGCGTCGTCGCCAGTTGATCTTTCGCGCCCGTCCAGTCTGGAGGAAGAGGTCGAGCACCCGAACTTCTTCTGCTCCGCCTTCTACGACACGGACCGCTTCTTCGGCAGCCTCGGGAGTGCACTGCACGTTGACCCAGTCGAGATGTATCGCTCTGCGACGGTGAACGCCGCGCAGAAGCCGCTGCTGCTCACCCTCGATGTGCCCTACGACGAGGACCTCTGCGAGGAGCTCTTTCAGAAGCTTGTGCGGGACATGCCGCGCCAGAGAGCGGCCGCGCCAGCCGTGCAGGTCGACTACGTGCTTGTGCTGCCCATCTGGTGGGACGTCCCCATCCCAGTTGAAAAGCAGTACTTCACAGACGCCAGCGCAAGCGAAACAGAATCCGCGGCGGCAATGGCGAAAGCCGTGGTGACAGAGCGATCCGCCACACTGAGCGAGGGCTACCAAGTTGCCTACACGTGGCCTGAGGATCTCGGCAAGGCATGTGCATCCACCACCGCGGAGGACAACTGGGCGTGCTTTGACGGCCTCTTTGTGGGCGGTCAGTACAGCTACTTCTGCACAAACACGAACCGCTGGCTGCGCGGCGTGACAGCGACAGAGGTGATCGCGCTGGGGCAGCCCGTGAGCACGAAGCTGCGTGATGCCCTCAAGGACTACTACGGTCGTGTCTGATCACACACAAAGAGAGTGTCATGTTTTTGTTGTTGTTTTGTGTTACTCCATCTTTATTGTTGCGCTATACAAATCTATTCTGCGGTAACCGCTATCAACACCAGAAGAGAACAGAAACAAAAACACTGGTGTTGCAAAATCAAAAAAAAACAAGAACTGCTCGCACGGTAGCGGCGGTGAACAGATGGTCGATCTGTTTGCTTGATCAGCAACGCGTCACGAGTCAGCCACACGTCTACGTGTATGCGTGTGTGTGTGTGTGTGTCTTCTGCTTTTGATTCTTGTGTGTGTATCTCTCACCCATTCATCTGTTCACCCGTCCACTCTCTCCACTTGATTTCTCTCGCACGCACACGCTTGCGAACGTCTGTTCTCTCTATAAATATCCTACCTTACTCTTTTCTTATTTTAGCTAACGTTTTTTTTTTTACATTGCTTGCTAAACAGACTTACGCCCGTCCTTGCCGACACCCACATCTTTCGCGTTCGCTTAATTCCACTTCTTCTTTTCTTCTTTTCTTTTTTTCTTCCATCCTATTTCCAGTCTGATCCCACATACACTTGAGTGATCATGACTTTTCTCACGTTCAACTCGTGTGCCGAGCTCGTGGTGTTCATCACCAGCCTGCTTGTCGGTATCAGCATGATTATGGGTGTCAACGCCGTTAACTCGGCCCCCAGCTTCATGCTCGACTACTACAAGTACATCTACGGCGACGAGAACGCCGTCCCGAAGAACAAGAGCGCGTGGACCAACATCCTGACCATTTACACCGTCGTGACGCAGGTGACGCAGATGCTGCTCGAGCCCACCAACCTCACCAAGTTTCTGCAGCGCTTCTCACTGACGTTCCGTCTGGTTACTGCGAGTCTCCTGATGCTGGCAGAGCTGCTGGTGATCGTCATCATGCCGCACACCTGCCACAGCGAGGGAGCAGCGCTGACCGGCCTGATCCTGGCTGCCTTCATCGGCGGTATTGGCCGCGCCTACTTTGAGAACACCAGCTATGCCCTCTATGGCCCCTTCCCGTCCAAGTACCTTACGGGCGTCATGATCGGCGTGCCGCTCTCTGGTGCGATCGTGTCCATTCTTCAGATCATTCTGCTGGCGGCCATGTCGAACTCGTACAGCTCCCTCCTGAATCAGTCCGTCATTTACTTCTCAATCTCCATCGGTCTCATCGCCCTGACGACGATCTTTGTGATTTTTCTCATCGTCAACCCGTACGCGAAGAGCTTCGTCGCTGAGTACCGCTCCCACCGCAGCCCCTTCCACAACATCTACTGCCCCGCCGAGAAGGGCACCGTGCGCGATCCTCGCATGGACGCCGGTGAAGCGTTGACCCCTGTGGAGGAGGATATGCACGTCGCGAACGAACCCGCGGAGGGCCACATCGCGGAGCTGGAGACCGTTGCGTTGGAGTCTGACGACGTGCCCGCGACTGGCGCGCAGAAGGAGCTTGCCCTCCACGAGGAGGACACCGTGCAGGAGGTGGAGATGGCCACTTCGTCAGAGCTGCTTCAGCAGGTCCACGTCTGGCCCGTGATCAAGAAGGTGTACCCTATGATGATTGCGTGCTTCCTCACCTTCGTCGTCACCTACCTCATGTACCCCGGCATTCTCATCGCCGTGGACAGCAGCGACAACTGGTTCGTCACGCTCATCATGGCTGTGTACAACTTTGGCGATCTTATCGGTCGTCTCTTCTCCATGTGGAAGAAGCTGTGGCCCCCACGCATGGTGCTGGTCATCGCGTCCATCGTTCGTATCATCTTCATTCCGCTGCTCTTGCTCTGCGCCTTCCACAAGATCCCCTCCCAGGCCGCTGCGTACGTCTTCACCATTCTGATGGGTCTGAGCAACGGCTTTGTTGGCACGTTGACGATGGTGTATAGCCCGGAGACCGTTGGCCTTGTGACCTACGGCGAGCGCATCGTCGCGGGTCAGCTGACCGGCGTGTGCCTGCTCGTTGGTTGCGCTGTCGGCGGACTCCTGCAGCTCGCTATCGTTCTGGGTGTCAACTAGAGCACAGAAAAAAAATACAATAATCAACAAGAAGAAGAATAAACAGCAGTAACTCAAAGCGATTTGCCGTCAGTGTTTCGTAACTTTCCTCTTTCCGCAAGAAAATCGGAGGATGTATTCGCCTCACTGACGATGTCGGCAAGTCAAGTCGCGGTTAAACAGTGAACAGAAAAAAATAAAAAAGTGACGGAAAATGGGGATTCGAGTCGGAGCTGGACGTGTGTCTTCTTTCTTCCTATTCTCGATAGAAAGTCGATGCTCTCACTGCACAGACACACACACACACACACACGGCCGCTCTTTCTTGTGTGTTTTTCCTTTTTTTTCTTCGTCTCCTTCTCAACAAAAGTGAGAGAAGAAAGGAAAGAAAACAGAAAGCTTGGAGAAAAACGGTAGGTGAGAAGTCGAGCCATGCACGTGCCAGGTTGCGTAAGTTTCCTCGGGACATCCATGCACTGGGTTCACGTTCTTGCTTTTTTTATTGTCCTTCTGGCCGCGTTGATGGTGTTCTCCCTCTCCCCCTCTCTGTCTCCTCCGTTTACTTTTTGCTTTGTTTTTCTCTTTTTTTATTCCGCAGTGTGAAGAGGCAAACAACTTATCTGACGTACGCGTTATGGTACGCGTGAAAGATTTCCTATTGTCTTCCTCCCTCTTCTTTTCGTTCCCGTTTCCTTTTTTTTCACTTCTTTCTTTTTTTTCCTTTGCTTTGTTGAATCTTCCCTTTCATTGCCCATTGTGTTTCGGCCTTCCTACTTTCTCAGCTCCTGTCTCATGTTCTCGCTTTTGAGGCTTCTACACGACAGAAACATGACACCATCAAAGCATGCGACGGTATCCCTTGCATCGCTTTGGTTTTTTTAAAAAAGCACTTCAAGCTCGTTTCTTCTCTCCGCGACGACTGTGTGCGCCAGCAACAAAACGACGGAAAACACAGTGTGACGACTACTATTGACAGTTGTTGTTCCTTTCCTCGCTCGCGTGCTGTGTACCTTCATGCCCTCCCCCCGGTTCTTTGAACACTGCCCGAGAGAAAAAAAAAGCAGAAGCGGTCAGGAGAAGTGGAGAAGACGTAACCATTGCGCATCTTTTTTTTTCTTTCTTTTCTTTTTCCTCTCTCCTGGCTTCACTACAAGTCAAATCACATATTCAGTTCCCTGGAGACTGCCCCGGCACACTCACTTGGACACGAAAAAAAAATGAAATCTTCTCCCCTCTGTTGAACCGGAGCTTGAAAACCATTCAATAAGGAAAAACAAATTTACGCTCGCGTTTCTTTTGTTTTGTTTTGCGTTCTTAAACTTTGTGATGCACGTACCTGAACTGGTGTACGCGATTTCTTCTTTTACGTTTCTTCATCACACCCCAAATAACTTTCTTGTCGGTTCCAATCGTGGCCACTGCACCCATCACATTGACGTGACTCCGCAGTTTTGTTTCTCTTCCTCTCGTGCACGAAAGGAAGCTGACTTCCCTCTCTTTCATTTTATGTTTCTTTTTTTTCTCTTCTTGTTCTCTTTTCTCTTTTGTTTGTTTGGTGACGTTCATCGACACTACTTCGAACGCTGCGCCGTAAACTGAAAAGTAAAAAACAAACAAGCACACGATGCTCACGGAATGATTGCAAGAACCAATATGGCCGCGGTGGTGTCACGTACTCGCGTGTGTGTTACACCGCCTGCGTATCTTATCCTGTTCGTGCTGCCAGCGATCCGTTTTTCAAGAGGCAAGCACACCGTCTCTTGTCTTGCTGACAAGGCACTGAGCAAAAGGCCTCTCTTTCTCTTGACATGTTTCTCCACACCCTTTCCCGTCTTGTATCATCTATCCTACTCTCCCGGTCACTTGCGAATGTGGTTGCCCGTTTATGACTTGCCTGTTTTTGTGTTTTGTTACTTCGCAAACAGATCAACGCCCGTCCTTGCCGACACCCACGTCTTTCGCGTTCGCTTAATTCCACTTCTTCTTTCCTTCTTTTCGTCCCTCCAGTTCCCAGTCTGATCCCACATACACTTGAGTGATCATGTCGTTTCTCACGTTCAACTCGTGTGCCGAGCTCGTGGTGTTCATCACCAGCCTGCTTGTCGGTATCAGCATGATTATGGGCATCAACGCCGTTAACTCGGCCCCCAGCTTCATGCTCGACTACTACAAGTACATCTACGGCGACGAGAACGCCGTCCCGAAGAACAAGAGCGCGTGGACTAACATCCTGACCATTTACACCGTCGTGACGCAGGTGACGCAGATGCTGCTCGAGCCCACCAACCTCACCAAGTTTCTGCAGCGCTTCTCACTGACGTTCCGCTTGATCGCTGCGAGCTTCCTCATGCTGGCAGAGCTTCTGGTGATCGTCATCATGCCGCACACCTGCCACAGCGAGGGAGCAGCGCTGACCGGCCTGATCCTGGCTGCCTTCATCGGCGGTATTGGCCGCGCCTACTTTGAGAACACCACCTACGCTCTCTACGGCGCGTTCCCATCCAAGCATCTTGCAGGTGCCATGATTGGCGTGCCGCTCTCTGGTGCGATCGTGTCCATTCTTCAGATCATTTTGCTCGGAACGATGTCGAACTCATACAGCTCCCTCCTGAATCAGTCCGTCATTTACTTCTCCATCTCCATCGGTCTCATCGCCGTGGCGATGATCTTTGTGATTTTGCTCATCATCAACCCGTACGCGAAGAGCTTCATTGCCGAATACCGCTCCCACCGCAGCCCCTTCCACAACATCTACTGCCCCGCCGAGAAGGGCACCGTGCGCGATCCTCGCATGGACGCCGGTGAAGCGTTGACCCCTGTGGAGGAGGACCAGCTGTCCGTGAACGAACCCGCGGAGGGCCACATCGCGGATTCCGATGATGCGCCGTCACCGCGCGCGCAGAAGGAGCTTACCCTCCACGAGGAGGACACCGTGCAGGAGGTGGAGATGGCTACGTCGTCAGAAGTGCTGCAGCAGGTGAACGTCTGGTCCGTGGTCAAGAAGGCGTATCCGACGATGATTGCGTGCTTCCTCACCTTCGTCGTCACCTACCTCATGTACCCCGGCATTCTCATCGCCGTGGACAGCAGCGACAACTGGTTCACCACGCTCATCATGGCCGCGTATAACTTTGGCGATCTTATCGGTCGCGTCAGCGCTATGTGGAAGAAGCTGTGGCCCCCACGCATGGTGCTGGTCATCGCGTCCATCGTTCGTATCATCTTCATTCCGCTGCTCTTGCTCTGCGCCTTCCACAAGATCCCCTCCCAGGCCGCTGCGTACGTCTTCACCATTCTGATGGGTCTGAGCAACGGCTTTGTGGGCACGTTGACGATGGTGTACGGTCCTGAGACGCCCGGCCTTGTGACCTACGGCGAGCGCATCGTCGCGGGTCAGCTGACAGATGTGTGCCTGCTCGTTGGTTGCGCTGTCGGCGGACTCCTGCAGCTCGCTATCGTTCTCGGCGTCGACTAAGGAAGAAAAGGACAATAAACAACAAGAAGAAGAATAAACAGCAGTAAGTCAAAGCTATTTGACACCAGCGTTTCGTTTGTTGGTGTTGTTGTTGTTGTTTTACCCCACAGTATTTAAATCACCATTATCTGGCACACACGTTACAGCACGCGTGAATATCTTCTTGTTTTCTTTCCCTTTCTCTCTTTCTTTCTTTTTTCTTTGCTTCGTTGAACCCTCCCTTTCATTGCGCATGTTGGTTACGGCCTTTCTTCTTTCTTCCTTCTCTGCTCCTGTCTCGTGCTCTTATCTTCCGGTCTTCTACACGACAGAGACATGGCATCATCGAAGTACGCTATGGTATGCATCCCACCCCCTTTTTTCTCTCGTTTCTCGCTTCTCCGTCTCTTTTTCTCTTTGCATCCTCAGTGTCCGTTGTGTCGTGGTGTCGCACGCAAGCAGAAGTGGTCAGGAGAAGTAGAGAGGAAGTCACCCTCACCCTTGCGCATGTTTTCTCTTTTCCCTCTCTTCTCCCTTCTGTTGAACCGGAATTTGTAACCATTCAATAAGGACAACTACATTTACGTTCACCTTTTGTTTTGTTTTTGTGTTCTCAAACTTCGTGATGCACGTACCTGAACTGGTGTACGCGGCATCTCTTTCCCCTTACGTTTCTTCCCCACACCCCCACTTTACTTTCTTGTCGGTTATAACCTTGTCCACTGCAGCCATCACATTGACGTGACTCTGTAGTTTTTTTCTTCTCGTGCACGAAAGGAGGCCATCTCTTCTCTCTCCTTTTCGTTTTCATTTTACGCTTCTTTTTCTCTCTTCTTCCTCTCTTCTTTCTTTCCTTTTTTGTTTCTTGATGTTCGTCGACGCTACCTTGAGGAATGCGTCGTAAACTGAAAAGTAAAAAACAAACAAGCACACAATGCTCACGGAATGATTGCAAGGACCAATATGGCCGCGGTGGTGTCACGTACTCGCGTGTGTGTTACACCGCCTGCGTATCTTGTCTTGTTCGTGCTGCCAGCGATCCGTTTTTCAAGAGGCAAGCACACCGTCTTTTGTCTTGCTGACAAAGCACTGAGCAAAAGGCCTCTCTTTCTCTTGACATGTTTCTCCACACCCTTTCCCGTCTCCTATTCTCTCTCTCTCTCTCTGTAAAACAAAAAGGAAAAAGTAAACTAGCTCGTCTTCTCCTTTCATCTTCTTATCTTTTTATCTCTCTCGTATAGTCGTTACTTGGCATCAAGATGGGCCGGACCTCGTTCTACACGCAGGCCCAGTACGACAATCACACCGCGCTGATCGGCAAAGAGGACGCGGCGCGCGTTCGCGGCATTGTGCGTGCGCGCGAGTTGCCTGAGCAGCAGCGCGAAGAGCAGGCGCGTATCGACCGCTTCCGCGCGAGCGAGCGTGCGCAGGCTGAGACTCGCCAGCGCGAGATCGATGCGCTCGACGAGGCCATTGAACGTCGTAAGCTGCACGATGAGCGCGTCCGGCTGCGCCAGAGCCAACGAAGGGCCAGCAACAGCGCGCCCAAGCACCTCTCCGCCACCGACAGGGCAGCGGCGAAGCAGCGGTCCGCGCGCATCCTTGAACTGTCGCAGCCCAAGACGCAGGAGGCCGAGGCCATGTACGGCAGCGGCACCTACGGCTACGTCATGCATCAGCGCGGGCACGACGTGATCTTCCCGGAAGGCCGCAACGGGGCACCGTACTCGCCAGGCGTGGATCGTCACCGCATCGTCCCTGCCCGTCCGGATCTGACGCACTCGACCCCGCCGTGGGTTGGCAGCTACAGCACGCATCACGGCACGCACAGCGAGGTGGAGCAGAAGGCGGCGTCGCGCTACGACCTGGCGGCCTCGAAGCGGCCCGCGGAGGAGCGCCGCACACGGCAAGCAGCGCTGGCGCAACTCGAAGCCGACCAGCAGGCGCGCCACCGTGGTGTCGAGACAGCGGAGACGGCCGAACACGCCACTGCCGTGTCTCGCGCAGCCGCGGCAAACGAAGAAGAAGCGTACAACGACGACGCGGACGACGACATCCCCTCCGTCTTTAGCCACACCTCCTCGAATGGTCCCGTGGCCGACACGGGTTGTCAGCACATGGGCCTGCAGTCGACGAAGCCTGGGGTGCGGCAGCATTTGGCACAGGGCGGCTCTGCTGCGCTGCGCACATCGCGGGGGCCGACCAAGGTGGTGAACTTTGAGACGCTCACGTTGCCAGAGCTCTCCACGCGCATTGTCCGCATGCAGAAGCGCACAGTGTGAGTGCGCGTATATATGCTTGTGTGTGTGTCGTTATGTTTGGGATATCATGTTTTCTCGTTTATGTACACGTTTCCTTTTAAATATGTTTCGCTTCCTTCATTCATTCCCTACCACGACCACAATCACAACACACACATGGATTTTTTGTACAGTCACACGAAATGTATTTCAGAAATAGATATGCTCACTGAGAGGGGCAACATCTCTTTGTTTGTTTGTTTGTTTGATTTTCCTCTCGGTATGCTTGACGCATGTTCTTTTTTTTTTCTTGTTACTTTGGACATCTTTCACGTGATGATGTTTCTCACCTTGTTGGGTTTGTTTTTGCCAATCGTCACGGGTCGGTTGCCCAAAACCAAAAAACACACACACGAAAAATTGAACTCAACACTTTGACTCATGTGTTACTCAGATATGCGCCCATCACTGCCACAACGCAAACATCTTTTTTTATGATTGTGTGTGTGTGTGTGTGTGTGTGTGTTTGAGGTGAAAGCCAAGCACCACGTTTCACGTGTTTCGTCATACACCGACGCTCATGAAGCGTCTCGTCCGTATGTCAATTTCGGAGTGAACGATCCTCCAGCCCCGCCCCCCCCCCACTGTCAACTCTCTCCGTCTGCACACTTTTCCTTGCTTTTTCTTTCCCTTCTTTTGTTTTACTTGCTCTCAGATTTCTCTTTCCCCCCTGCATTACAGAGTTAATTCACGTACACAAACACACAACACACTCTCAATCAATCAATCAATCTCTCTCTCTTTCTTTTGAGCCAAAGCGTACATTTGTCAGTAAAAATGACTCAGCTCCACTCTATTGCTAGCCTCGACTACGGTGATGGCCGCACGTGTATCTGCCGCATTTGCGAGTGTGGCAAGCACCACTGCCCCGGCGTGAAGGTCCCCTTCGTCGGCAACACGACGTACCGCGATGAGTACGTGCCCAAGCAGGCGGAGCGCGAGCGTGCGCGCCGTCCACGCGCCACGGTGCACCCCACGCAGGCCGAGCCCGGCCACTTCAAGACCATGAACCAGGAAGCCGCCGATCAGCTCGCCGGCAAAGAGCTGCGCCCCGCGGAGAGCTACAAGCCTCGCGCCGAGCCCGCCGCGCCGCTGCCTTTCGAGGGCACGACGACGAACCGTGCCGCGTACCCGGGTTACATGCCCGAGTACAGCCGCGTCCAGCGCAAGCAGGAGGCGCTGCCCAAGCTCAAGGGCACGTACGACACGACCAAGGGCTCGGCTGAGGAGCCCGTCAACGACCTCCTCAACCGCGGTGCGCTGCCCAAGCCACCCAAGAGCTTCAAGAACGACGACGGCGCGCCGCAGGAGATCCCGTTCGAGGGCGTCACGACCTACACGGCCGAGTACCAGCCCAAGGAGGTGCCCCTCTCCCGCTTCCAGCCGCGCGACGCGTCGGCGCTGCCCAAGTCTCTGCCCGAGAACCGCGACTTCAACACCACGTCGGCCGATGCGTACCAGAAGCCGCCTGCGATGGCGATGCGTCACGTGTGCCCCGCCTCTCAGGTGCCGGAGCGTCCGTGCTCGGTTGACGGCCACATCAAGCTCTCTGTGTACAACATCCCCTCTGGCGACATTATGTATTGAGAAACCCCTCCTTTACCTCCCTCCCTGTGCGTGTGTGTGTGACGTTTTCTGTTTTGTTCTTTTTTTTGATGCTGTTTTTGCGCGTATCCTCTTGTTAGAAAAAAAACATTCAACGACCTCTCCTAGGGCAACTTTCTTCTGTTCTTCCTCATTTGCCTTTTGGTTTCTGTCGTCCTCACGTGTACCTCCACTTTTCTTTTCTCATTTCCGAGGCTGTCAGCACTCCGGTTGGCGCGAAAAAAAACAAGCAAAACGCGAACAGCGCTTGATCATGTACATTTTAAGCTCTCTTTCACCCTCTTTTTTTGTGTTTTGTGAGTTCTGCTTGCTCAGTGGTTTCGATGCGTGTAGCATCTGTAGGCCCTCTTTTTTTTTGTGCTCATGGCAGTGTGGTTTTCCTCACTTCTATCTCTTTTTTTTTCTCTCCTCTTCGCTGGATTCTGGTTCTTGCGAATCTGTTGATCTGGCGATCGAGTACGTGTGAGTTCGTTGACTTTGCTCATTTGGACACAAATGCAAAATGCACTTACGTAAAGAAACGAAAGTGACAACGGTAAAAGAAAAAAGAGAGAATACGAATCTCACACTGAAAACAAAAAATACGAACGAAGGATCTCCTTGTCGCTCAGAGTAACACAGAAGGAAAAAAAGAAAACGTGGAGAACGCGTCCAGTCGTGCGTCATGAAACAGAACACCATGGCAAGTTTCTTCTTTTTTTTCTCTCCTCTCCCTCTCACCCATCTTGTTTTTCTTTCTTCTTGTTTACCTTCATTAGAATGTATTTACTGATTGCCCTTTGAACTGAGAAGACCACAAAAATGAAGCATTAACCTACAAAGACACACATGAAGAGAAAAGAAGGATCACCTCCGCGCGCGCACGACCGTTGAGAGATCTAAGCGAGAGCGTACTCCCACGTGCGCACGTGTCGCACAGTCTGTATGGGAAGTGTGTTACATGCGTCTCTCTTGTCCCACCATTGCGTGGCACCGGATGTGTCATTGGTGTGTTCGTCACGCTTGCGTGATGTGGAGGTTTGCCACGGACTTTTTGGGCGGATGCTGGCCGCTGCTCTCTCTCTCTCTCTTTGTCGTCTCCAATGGTGACACGAGTGGGGGGGGAGTACCGCACACCTTCTTGGCTGTTCGCATCACGAAGCATCTGTGAACCTTTCTCATTCTCTTACTCACACTCTTACTCCCTTCATCCCCCACACAGCTTTGTTTTGTGCTGACGTTGCCTGCACACCAACACACAGACGCACGCACGTATACAGAGAACGAAAGAGAGGCACTTGTCGCCTGGGCCTCACGTTCTCAGTTGATTTGTTTGTTTTTTTTTCTCTTTTTTTCTGTGTGGTTCTTAACTGGCTTTTTCTGAGCGTGAAGCGAACGCATAGATATATTACCATGAGGTCCAACGGCGCGGCGCACATTGGCAACGACACATTCGTTCTCGCGACGCGAGACGACGATGCGCACCTGTTTCTCTTCACGAGTGCCTTCCCTGCTGATGAGCAGCGAGCCGAGGTCAAGCTCGAAAGGCGCGTGCGCCTCACCCCAAAGTCAACGCTCTTGAGCGATGCGGTAACGCTGAAGCAGTACCTGGACGACCTGGCTAAGCGCGCGGAGGAGAGGGACAGTCGCGTGTTGAACGGCGACGATTCACTGGTGCCTTCGGGTGCGGCAGCAGCAGCATCCGCATCACAACCCGCACGTCGCGTTGGTTCTGTCGGCAGCGGCGTGTCGTTCAAGCGCGCGCAAGGGCCTGATCCAGACCTCGTTGTGTCGTCCGCCAGCTCCTCGGCCGGCGACAGCGACGACGACGCAGATGCACGTGACGGACCCGACGCCGCCGTGCGCCGTCACGCGCTCTTCGCCTCGCCGGACGGGCAGCAAGTGATCGCCATCAGCAACCAGCCACGCCACCATTACATCTTCGACGTGGGCCGCAACGGGCACGACATGGTGTGTGAGTTTGAGACGGACTCGCTTGTGCGCAGTGTGTGCTGGCACACGGAGAAGGCTAGGATTCTTTTCTTGCTGCTGGCGACGGGAGAGGTTGTTGTGTACGACACAGCCTACGCCCGCTTCGGTGTGGTCTACCCACATGCACTGCGGCTGGATCCCGTGCCCATGCTGCGCCGATTTGTGCGCGAGGATGTCGCGGGTGCGAGCACATTGGCCGTTGCGGCCGCCGCGTCCGCGTCCGTCTCGTCTGCTTCGTCTGTGGCGCAGCCCAAGCTCATCGAGCAAGGTACCAATCACAAGCCCGTCGTGACGCCGCCGCCTGACCAGAGGTCCGCCGCGCGGTTTCCCCTTCCGCTGAACGCGTACGGCCAGCCCGATCACACGTACGCCTGGAATGCACCACGCCGGCAGATTGACGCCCCGCAGAGTGGCACCACCGCGGCCGCGCTTCTCACGCTGGGTGCGCGTCCTGGTCGAGCAGCGGTTGAGCGCGATGCTGCGGATGTGCACCTTCACGAAGATGTGCGCACGACCATGTCGATGCACCTGTCCTCGCTGCTTCGTCCACCAACGGTTCGCAAAGACCGCGACCTCGTGAAGAGCGCACACGAGGAGGCAGACCTCTCGCAGCAGCAGGACGATGACGTTGACGAGGATGGCGACAGTGCGTTGCACGGCCACCAACCGACTGCGAGCACAACGCTGTTTCAGCCGGAGCCGTTCTACGGCCGTGACATCCTCGCGCTCGCCGCTGCGGAGGACGGCGACGACGGCAAGGCGGCTGGTGCGCGTCGCACCACCACCACGAGCGCCCCTCAGCCTCCCCCGTCCAGCGGCGCGCTCGTTGTGGTGCACCAAAAGGGATCTGAGGCGCAGTCGCAGAAGCCACTTTCACTGACACTTCGTCACGAACGCGACCGCCCGACCTGCCCGTTTGACCTCGTGGACATGTGCGTGGTGCCCGCGTCTCGCTCACGTCCTGTTGTGCTCTTGCTGCTCAGCAGCAGTGGAGACGTCTTCAGCCTGCGCATCGACGACGACTGCCTGCCGAAGCGCGCCGAGGCGACCTTGCCCGATGGCAAGTTGTGTGTTCGCGACGAGGACATCAAGCGTGCGGCCGAGCAGGCCCGTCGCACAGGCTCGCCGATCGTGCACCACCTTATCAGCGCGCCGACGCGCACGACAGACGAACAGGCGCTGCGCCTCACCGCGACCGTCCTAGATGACGACGACGGGCTCTGCGCTGTCGTGACGTGCTGGTCCAGTGGCGCGCTGCGCGGCGTGTTCGTCGACGAGCCAGATCTCATCGCGCGTGACGTCGCCAGCACAGGCAGCCGTGCCTCCGCTCACCGCGGTGGCTTCACGGTGCAGCTCGGCGCTGCGCTGCCTGTGGCGTCGCTCCTGTCCCCCGCTATTGCCTCCACCTCGCACCTTGTTCACATGGAGAAACAGAACAACCTGCTGCTCGTGCGCTACGGCCACGACGATGGTGCCGTGTACCTGATCGCACTGCCGGTGTGGGATCGCACACGGCTCGGGTGGAACTACTGGTGCCCGCGCTGCTGCGACGCGGGCGAGCGTCGTCGTGAGTCCCTGCGACTGCCCGTGGCGCGTCCAGCTGACAACGGTGTGCCGGCACCGCTCTCGCTGCGCATCCCGTACGACGCCACGGGCGCGAGCGTGGCGCTTGGCGTTCGCGAGCTGGTCATTGCGCCGGAGATTGCTCAGTACGGCGGCCCACCAGGGCTTGGCGACAACAAGAAGCACACGAAGAGCTCCGCAGTCGTCTGTCCGCGGGATTTCACGGTGGTGGCGGATATCGCGTCGCTTCTCAAGTCCGCGTTGATCGCGCGCTCGGCGGGCTGGTCGCTCGGGACCGCCGCCGCCGATGGCAGCAAACGGGCTGCCGCAGCATCCGAGCCCGTGACGGCGCTGCTCGAGACAGTCGCGGAGTGCCATCGCAGTCACCTTTGCGCACAGCCACACGCGGTTGTGAGTGCGCAGCTGGACAAGATCGGCACTGGCCTTGAGCACCTCATTGGCCAGGTGCAGGACGAAGAGAAGAAGGTGACTGAGCGCGAGGCCGCCGTGCGTGACCGCGTCGCTGCCCTGACGCGCAAGGTTCACGAGGATGTCGATGCGGTCGCCGCGTGGCAGAAGACGCTCTTGGACGCCATGGTGCACCGTCGTGGTGTCGAGTCACTTGTGACGAGCAACGATCGGCTCGGGGAGGTTCATCGCATGCTGAACGAGTACGACAAGATCCTTGAGGCGCAGCAGCAGCAACAACAGACAGCAAACAGCAAAAGCAAAGGCGGGCCCCAAGAGTGACCTCCGCAAATGACCTCGGCCTGCTCTTTCTCTCTGTGTGCCTGTGTTTGCTGCAGGCGGCGGCGATTCTTGTTTTGTTTCCGTGGATTCTCGGTGTTAAACGAACAGTCTAGACTAACACTGTCTAACAGAAAGAAAAAAAAGCAGAGAAACAAAAGGTTGAAGCGCACACGTTTGTTTTCACAGATTCAGGAAAAGGGCTGGTTCTTCAATGGCGGGGGAAGGACAGTGTAAGTGCCGTGTGCATCGGAGCCCCGTCGATTCCTGTCACTTCGCGTTCCTCCCCGCCTTCACCTGCAGCTCGTACTCGGGTGGACACACGGCTTTGCTCCGTGTACGTCCCGGTCAGAGCGGCTGTCGCACTCTTCGTTCTCATCCGCCATCGTGTCGTCGTGGCGCGTGTTGGGAAAAGCGATTCCAGAGAACTCAGCTGCGCATGTCGCACTGTTGTTTCTTGTCCCACTCATCGAATGCACACTTCGTTTTCCCCTCACATTCACCTTTCTACCACTCTTGTTGTATTTTTTGTTTGTTTGTCATCAGCTTGATTGTTGCTGTACATAGAGAATACATAACAAGACACGCGACGTGACGGATCAGTCACAACATACACAGGCTCATTCTTTCTCTATTTATCCTCATCGTCTCGCTCTGCACATCATTCTGTTGTGAGTGAGTGAGTGAACGAGTGAGTGAGAGAGAAAGCCGACAATCATAGAAACCAGTGAAAGACGTAGGTCTCTCACATCCTCCCAGTAGTCAAGGGAGTGGGGGGGGGGGAAGGATGGAGTATCAACAGTCTCCAGCGTCTCCAGCGTCAAACCAAAACGATGACTTCACGTCGCCGCAAACACTCGGACGTGCACAACACCGCCCTTCAGTCAACATGAGCAACAGCAGCACAGGACGCCATGCAGGCGCGGCAGAACGTCTCTCATTTGACGCTGGGGTCTCGCCATCCACCGCGACGGGCACCGTTTCCCCGATGCGTGGGGCTTACGACGTAAACACGTCGGGGGCAGCGTCGCACACCACACCCGGTCGTGACCGCCACAGCAGCTCCGTGATGCTGAGCTCCGCAGGCGACAGTCTCTGGAACAGCGTGCTGGGTTCGCCCGGCGACGCCGGTGCACCGCGTCAGTATCGCAACGAGTCCATTCGGCTCCGCACGCTCCTGAGCGCGTGCCGCGACGAGCTTGAGGAGGCGAAGCGACAGTGCGGTGGCTTGTCCAAGGCGAACGAAGCCGCTGAGCGTGAGCTGCACGAGACCGACGCACGCTGGTCAGCTGCCAAGGTGGCACTTGAGGCGCAGAGGCGCGAGACAGCGCAACACCGGCTCCATGCCTCCACGCTGCAAGGTGAGCGAGATGAGCTGGAGGAGAAGGTACGCGATGCGTGGCAGCGAGCGGCAGAGCTAGGCAAGGAACTGTGCGAGAGCGAAGACGCACGTCGGCAGCTGCAGCGCCAGCTAGACGAGCTGCAGTTGACGGCACGCACCCGGGGCCCGCAACCGGATGTCACGCGCACAGCTGCCGTGCAGCGTCAAGCACGTGTGGAGCATCAGGCACTTGTGGAAGCAGTCGCCGTCGCAGCACGCCTTCTGGAGCGTGCGGACCAGCGCGTGCAAGACGCCTTCAGCAGTAACGCTAGCGCGCCCGACGAGGACGCGCCATCTTCGTCCGCATCGCTGCCGTTGCCGCTGTCATCTGGCGTGGGTGTGAAGCACGCACTGGAGTTCGCCACGGAGACACTCAAGGACGCGGAGGCGCAGATTGAAGCGGCGGTGCGGCAGGTCGCCATGTCTGCCAACGCACTCAATGACGATCGTGAGAACAACACCAGCGAACCAGGACGTCATATCGCACCGCACGTGCTCCTCGCCACCACGCGATCCGAGTCTCAGGCTCTCATCAACGCACTCCGCAGCTGGGGCCCACTACTGCAGCGTCTCGGTCGCGAGCACGGCAGTCTCGTGCAGCAGTGCGAGCGTGCGCGTGGTGTCATTGACGCACTCCGGCAAGAGAAGGCCACCTGGCAAGAAGAGAAGGACTGGTGGCAGCGGCGCGATGAACAGCTGCAGGCGCAGATTGACGCTGAGCGGGACGCCGGAGAAGCACCGGCCGCACGTCGGGCCCTCGCGCAGCAACTCGACTGCCTGGAGGACTGGGCCATCATCGCACACAATGTCGCGAGTCTACAGCAGCGACTTGCGGACACAAACGCCGCGTTGGCGCAGAGCGACGCGCAGAAGCACGCCGCCCACGAGACGATCGCGCAGCTGCGTCAGCAGCTACTCGTCGCCAGCACGACAACGCCAGCGTCACCACCACCACCTCCACCAGCTTCCACCACAACGACAACCTCCGCCTCCTCCGCCGCTGTCGAACCCGACACGTCCGCGCAGGACCTCGCGCAACTGCAGGCGCAGTACGAGGAGGCGCTGCAGTACGTGCGCGATGAACTGGAGCCGCTGACAGCAGCCCAGGCGAGTCAACTGAAGCAACGCCGCGCGGAGGTCGACGCTCTCAACGCGGACAAGGCGAAGCTGGAGAAAGACGCGCGGACTGCCGTGGACGGTCGGGCAGCCGCGCTGGAGGCACTCGTCGTGATCACGCGGGCCTACACGGGTCTGGCGAAGGAAACACGTGAACTTGTGCAGCAGCGGCGCGCGTTGGCCTACCACGCCCTCGTGACGGACGGCACACAACAACAGCGGTCACAGCGGCCTGGTCATGCTGTCCGCAGGTGGCGTCGCGCCGTGGTGGCTGTTCTGGCTGCGTTGCGATTGCGCCGTCTTGTTGCTGGCGCGGAGGCAAGCAAGGAGTCGTGGTGGCCGCACCAGCGTATCGTATGCGCCGAGCTGCCGCAGTTCACGCATCGACTGCGACTGCCTGTCGAATCACGCGTGGCGTTGGTGACACCCGCAACCACAGCGTCGCCGCCGGCTGCTGTGCGCGGTGTGTCTGTCGATGCGTTGACACAGCTTCTCTCGCGGTGGTGTGAACGGTGTCGTCCAACGCCATCGTTCGACGCCGGTGTCTACGCGGAGGACGCGCGGATTCCGTGGTTTGTGCACGCGCTTGAGGAGTTGGTCCTTGCGGGTGCAGCCTCTCGCCTCTCACCGTCGCTTGCGGAGCGTCTGCAGCGCGGCCTCGGACAGCTTGAGAAGACTTGGTTCGTCGTGAACAGATCAGCACCACCACCACAACCGCAACCACAACCAGCCGCAGCCATCACGGTCACGCCTCACCAGCCCCCGGCGTTCTACTCCCCGAATAACTACTTCACACCAGGAGGTGCACAGGGAGAGAGCCACGGTCCGCCTGGTGCTGTCAGGCGCGACGTGGTCGAGAGCAGAGCAGTGGCGCCGGCCTTGGCCAGTTTGCCGCACAGCCACGCGGACGACAGACCCGTCTCCGCCTACGCCAGCACACGTCCGGTCCCAGCGACGACGGCGACGGCGACGGCGACGTCCACCACAACACCATCCGCTCGCAAACAACTCTTCGGCAGCATCGGGACCGGCACGGGCGCTCGTGCGGCACCACGCGACGGCAGCGAAGGACTTGCGGGGTCGCAGGACTGGCCGCGGTCGATTCCATATCCTGCGCCGCAGCTACCGCGCACGCAGGACGACCGCACGCGTCGCGTGCCAACAGCGAGTGAGGAGGAGCTCAACGCATCCCTCCAGCGCGATCGTCTCGGCGCGGCGTACGACCTTTCCAACGGGAGCTCCACGGGTGGCCCGCACGTGCCCGCGTTCTACAGTGTGCCGGGTAACGGCTTTGCGCACGAGGTGCTCGGGGTTATCGATGCGCTGGACCGCCGTGTCACAGGTGCACTTGAGCGCAGCGCACAGAGGTGAGACACACACACACGCACACAAGCGTGCTCATGTGACGACAAGACAAAGAAAAACAAAAACTGTGTGCACACAAAAAAAAAACAAGACATACACATTAAAAAAAAAAAGAGTACGGTTGCGCTGTCGTGTAATCAAGTCTCTGCTGTCGAGAAAGTGCTTGGTTCTGGTCGATGTGTTGACACTGGATCGGCAGTGAGACACACGGAAGGACGCGGTGCGCATGGTGTCGTACAGTTCTGTTTTTGCCTCCAGCTCGTTACTCAGAGCGCACATCAACGCGGCCCACGATCTCCCTCACTTTTCACATGCACTCTCCTCTCATCGTTTCAACTCTCTCTCTTTCTACTTCTGCTGTTCTTGAGAAAGCGAACAAACAAACACGTTTCACTGAAACACAATTCTGTCAAACTTTTGTTGTTGGGCAAATGCGCGGCCTTTCCACGATGTACATGCTCGCGTGCGAGGAGGAGCAAACACTGTCAAACAGCGGTCTCGTTGAGCTCTTCCGTCGTCTTGACATGGCGGACACGATGGAGGAGGCGTGCCCGCGGCACCTGGACATCTCAGGCAACGTCCTCGGCGACGCCGGCGCAGCCGCCTTTTTCCGCACGCTCGCGGTGATGCGGTGGGTCGAGTCGGTCGACATGCGCGAGACGGGCGTCGGCTTGCGTGCTATCGCCGTGCTGTGCGACACGACCATGTGCACGGACAGCACCTTGTTGGCGCCGGCGGGAACGGGTCCACACCATGACGAGACCCTGGCAGACGCAGACGTTTTTGCCACGACGGATCTTGTCGCACCAGTGCCGGCTCTTTGCGCACTCAATCTGCACGGCAACCCCGTTTTCCAAGTCTCTGGCAAGCTGCTGCTCAGTGGGCTGCAGCAACGCGAGCGTGTTGTGAAGGCGTTTCAGGCAGCTCACCCCACCGCCGCCATCGTCACTGATCTCCCCGGACTGGACATTGAGCTTGAGTTGCAGAACTTCCAGCCGACACTCGCGAAGAAGCTGCTCGGGTACAAGCTTGCCGCGTCGCGGCGGAATGCCCGCCGACAGCGTCGACGTGAGCTCGCAGCAGAAGCCGATTGGCTACGGCTGTTCTGCGTGCCCGGCAGTTTACCGTCCTCCTCATCGGTCGCGCCTGTCACGGCGGTGGGTGGTCTGCCACGGCTGGTCGGTTCGCAGGCAGTCTACCGCATTCCTGAGTTTGTGCCCGAGCTCTTCCAGACGGCGCTTCAGAAGGCTGCCAACGAGGAGTCCGCCGCACACGATGGGGTGGCAACCAGTGTGGCTTCGCTTCATCACCTCAAAGGGGCGGGCGTGGTCGCACCGGCTGCGTGTGCTGGCCTGCCGCCGGCAAGGATCGCACTGGCAGCTGGCGTCACGACGGCCTCGTTCTACGACTGGCTCGACCCCGTCCTGCAGGGTGCGGTGCACCGCTGGAACGACTTTATGGACGCCTATCTGATCGCCTTCCACAGCTTTCGTGCGGCGGGGGCGGGTCCGACAGCGGCGGCCCAGCTGTGCGCCGAGCTCGGGGCCGATGCGCTCACGGGACTGACCGCCGCCTCCACGAGTGCGTTTGTGTGGACGCGTCATGCGGCACGACGTGCGGCGCTGGCGCTCGTCGCGGCCGAGGCCACCAACGCGCAGAAGGACGATATGGACCGTCTGGAGCCGCTTGAGTTGTGGCTCGCCGTCTCCGCGGAGGAGTCGTCCTCGCCGCGCAAAAGCGGTTTGTCGACGCGCCAGATTGCGGCCCGAGACGCGGCGGACCGGCAGCAGGTTCACACCGAGGAAATGCTCACAAATGTGGGAAAGCTGCTTCGCACGCTGTACGCCTGCCCGTCACTCGAGGCAGCCGTTCTGAAGCGCGACACGTTCATTCTGCCGTCGTACCTGCAGCGGCTGCGGACGTGGTATTATCAAGTGGGGGCGGCTATGTTCGACGAGACCGCAGAGACCGCGACAACGAAGACGACAGCGACGGACTCGATCGATGACATCAAGTTGTTGTACTACCGCATCGTCGCCGCATTCGTCACGCGGCCGCTGACCTCGCTTGGCGAAGACGTCGCGCCGCTCTTTGAAGAGACCGAAGCACGCCTCCGGACTATTCGTCGCCTTGTCGTTGACGGCTTCGGCGCGGGCCAGGTGGTGAGCGATGTCGCGCCACTCGCCGCGTCTCCTGCGAGTCCCTCACGCCTGCCACAGCAAGCGCTGATGATGATGCGCGGCGCGCTGCCCATCTTCAGCGCCAAGGCCCACTACGTGCAGACGAACGATGCGGCCGTGGCGCGTGCATGGCGCGCGGCATACGATGCGCACGAGACGATCGTGGCCGAATCCGGATCGACGCCATTCGTCTGCACCTGCGGCGCGGACCACCTCGCGACGGTGCGGCAGCGTCCGGCCTCGGCCTCCAAAACGACGACGACCGCGACAACGATCCCGCGACCGGTTCACTTGACCGTCGACGACGGACTGTCTCGGCCGTGCGAGGCATGCTGTCACGAGGCGATTGCCGTCCTTGGTGCCTTTCTCCGCGCGCCACACACACTGGCCCGTCTCGAGACTCTGCGCCTGACACAGCCGCCCACCCTGGCGCTCACGGAAGCCACAGAGACAACAACAGCCACCACCACCACAACGTCGTCACCCAGTGCGGATGGTGCGGCCCGCGTGGCGAGCGAGTTGTACTGGCTGCCCGTCGAGTTTCGCCAGTTCATCGCCGATCTCGTGCTGCGGCAGGCCACTGTGCGGCGTGGTGGCTGCGCCTTTGTGCCCAACCTGCTCGGTCGCACCAGCTCCATCCACGCGCCGTACTACCCCATTCGCGGCGCGACCACAACGGGTCGTGACGATGCCAACGACGACGACGACGACGGTGTCTGGGGACTTGTCGAGCTGCTCGCCGCGCTCAAGGGCGATGTGGAGCGGCTGAAGGATCTTGTCGGTGCGTTCGAGGAGTGGTTCCGTCTGCAGGCTATTGAGGCGTTCGACGTCACCCGCACAGCCGCGGCGGCAGTCACAGCGACGCCGTCAGCACCGTCGTCAACGGACTAGCAGACACACCCGTAGATATATACATATATGCGGAGCAACAACGGCCCCGTCCAACTCATGTAAAGTATCCATTCTGAAACAAGCACATGTGCGTGCTCCACGGAGAAACAAAAGAAAAGTTTTTTGTTTTTTCTTCTTCCTTCGTGCAACGTGACGTGACTGTCTCAACTCACCTGAGGACCATCGCAGTTCCCACGTGTGAGTCAGTGATCAAGCTGAAAATGAAAAGAAAAAAAGTGCAACTGATACAGAGAATCCATGGAGACCCGCGGCTCTCACTCGTTCTTATCAGTTCTTGACTAATGTACAAGCGGCGTCTGACTGTTCTACAGTCCTCTTCCTCCCTTGCAGCGCGGCTGTCTTTTTCCTCCATCTCTCTCAATTCACACTCCTCTCCCTCTCCCTCTCTGCCTCTTCGAACCTGATCACCTAGCAGTTGCCCCGCTCTCGTGTCTTGTCTTACCATGGGTCTGTTTGGCAAGAGCAAGGAGCAGCAAGAGCTGCAGGACGCAAGCGAAGCGATCACGTCCATCTTCTCCCCGAGTCGCGTCCCGTACAAGAGCAGCAGCGACAACAGTGGTGAGGGCGACAAGGTGTTTCTGTTCCCACACAATGCCAATGCGGAGCTGGGCAGCGCAACGGCACAAGGGGGACGAAGTTGGTGGCGCTTCTGGGTGTCGAGCACGCCGTCCCAGAACAAAGACGTGGCGAGCGACAGTGGCGAGCCCGCGGTGTGGAGTTCTTCACGGGCATCATCATCAACATCATCATCAACATCGAGTGCGCCGGCAGCCAACGCGGCCGCTGTGACCACGCGCTGGCAGGATTTGCCGCCGTGCCCCATAAGCGGGTATGAGTTGACGCGCAAAGGACTGGTGGATCGCCTCGCGCAGCCTCGGGCACACCTCCTGAACACGAGTGAGCTGCGGCAGCTCTTGGTCGAGCTCGCCGGCGTTGAGCAGCGCGCCAAGTACACCGTCGACTCCCAATTCGCCGAGACGGTTGGCAGCCGCGGCCATCACGGTCTGGAGCTCTTCGTGAACCCCTGCCTGTTCCTCACGGGCATCTATCTCATGACCTGGAAGACCGCGAAGCTGTATCGCGAAGCGGTCCCCCGCCAGTCCGTGCTGCTGACGAAGTGTCTGGCATTGATGCGGTGGTCTCTCCCCGCAGCGGAGCAAGAGAGGGTCGCGCAGAGGCATCGTCGCCTCATGCAGGCCACCAACGCGCGCGTGACGCTCTCTTTTTTGACTGGTGTGTTTGTGTTTGCGGTCGCGGTGTGGACGCGGCCGAGTTGGGACGTCATGGAGACGACGCCAGAGGTGGTGCAAGCCAAGCAGTCCGTCGCCTACCAGCAACACTCGGAGCGGTCGTTGAAGTGGCTGTGGTTTGTCTACTATCATCATCCCGCGTACGCCAAGGAGGCGAAGAGCTTGCTGACTCCTGCACTGCCTCCCGCTACAGGAGCGTTGTGAGTGCGGCGATGGTTGTTGACGGTTTTTTTGTTGCTGTTACAGAGTGAATGATCTCTTTCCCCGGATGGCTGAGTCCTACAGTTCCGACGAAGCGTAAGAAGAACAAAAAGAGAAAGTTTAACGAAGGAAATGCAAGTCTGGTGGTGTCCCATGTCTTGTGGATCCGTTATAGACCACATCCTTTTTTTTTTGTCAGCCACGTGGATGCAAGCAGTTCGTGCAGTCATCATGTGTGTGTGTGTGTGTGTGCCGGTCGAGTTACTTAACGCTGTTCGACGCCATTGCTTTCAACTTCTCCAACTCCTCGCCCCTTCCCTCCACCCTTCCACTAATCCTCAAAAAGAAGCGTACAAAGAAAAAAAGCTCTTTTTCTATTCGCTGTGTACACATCGATTATCGTTGTATTCGCTCACTCCTTCGCGTTTTTCTTTTCGTCTCGTTGTGCTTCCTGGTTTTCTTTATTATTGTTTTGCTTTGCTGCCTTTTTTGCTTTTGCTTTTCTTTTCCCTGCGTCAGCGTTCTTTCGTTCCCTTCTGCCACATCATAACCACTTTTTCTTTTCTGGTTTTCTCCTGTTACTTAGACACGTCGTGCCAAGGCCGAGTCTCTCTCTCCTCTTCTCTTTCTCTCTGTTCTCATTCGTGTTAGCGCCTCAACAGTCAGACACCACATAAAGAAAGAAAGAAAAAAACACATCACAAGAGAGTTGTCTTCAGTGAGGTTGCCTGTTCTTCTTTTTTCACTTTCTTCTCTCCCCCTCTTTCTTTCATCGTTTTTTTTTTTTTACTTTTCATCTCCCATGGCGAGTCACAGCAACGACGCCAGCGGTCCACGCACCGTCGTCGTGGCAACGTGCGGTAACCCCCGTAAATACAATCAGTCCTTCACGGCTCTGTGGAGGGTCGCGGCTGAGCACAACGCCCGTCTCGAGAGCAAGCTTGAGCAGGGCGAGCCCCTCTGGCAGACCATGTCTGGTCAGAACCCGCACAAGCGTGTGCCAGACGTCTTCTTCCGTTTTCTCGCTCTTCACTACGACACGAATAAGGAGAGGATGTTTCTGTCGACCTCGCAGGTTGTGCCACCGACAGTCACCGTGTTGACCAACGGGCGCGACGAGGAAGAGGAGGTGCGCGACGAGCTGGACGTCCACGTCGACGTCGTCATTCACAAGGTGGCCTCCTTTGGCACACGGCGCGCCGCGGCCGCGATGGATGCCTGGGCTGCTGCACAGCGCGAGCGGTACAGCTCACGCCTGCCGATTGTGCTGGACTCGGTGGCGGAGGTCGACGTGCTGAACTCGCGCACCGCGCTGTACGACCTGCTCGATAAGATCCCGGGCACCTGTGTGTCGCGGACCTTTCTGTGGTCGCCACCGGAAAGCAGCGCCGTCCCGGATCGCGTCACGGCAGTGGGTGATCAGTCGGCCCTGCCACTCGCAGAAGACACGTCGGAAGGAGGGACGGCGCCGCAACGACTGGCCAATGGGTTTCCTGGAGCGCAGTGGTGGATCATCAAGCCGGACGAGGGCAGCGGTCCCGCGTTTACGCATCACCTCGTGATGTGGTGCACCGGCAACCCACCCAAAGTCTCCACGCCCGAAGAAGAAGAGGAGAAACAAGACGAGCAGAACAATAACAAGAACAAGAAGACGAATGACAACGACAACGACAACGATGGTCAAACCGAGGATGGTGTCAGCTCTGCGGTGCGCAAGGCCTTTGTGCCGATCGCCGTCCGCGATGCGCTGCCCACCGCGGCAGAGCCGCGTTTCATTGTGCAGGAGATGTACACCAGCGCGCTGCCCATTGTGCTCAAGGTGTACTGCATCGGGCCGCACGTCTTTGTGAAGGTGTCGCCGACAGTGAAGATGCTGACCATGTTGCGCGACGGCATCACGGGCCTCGACGTCCCGGTCTTTATGGACTCGCAGGACAAGGAGCTCTTCACCAGCACGGGGCTCCCCACCGCGGCCAGCTCGCAGCCGCCGTCCAGTCGGCACGTGTGCAGCTTGCCCGTGAGTGGCGATTACAGCGCAAACGGTCAGCTCGCCAGCGAGCGGCCCTCCGTCAGTCGACGCCAGAGTGTCACCAAGCATCCTCTGGTGATTCCCACGTCGTCCTCATCACCACCGACGACGGTCGTGGAGACCATGGCGGCCCCGGCAGACGCGTCCATGCCCTCGGACCAGCTTGATCTCGCGGCGTGCGGCTCCACCGGACCGGCCAGTACGCTGGCCTACGGCGTGTCCGGCACCTCCTTCGAGTCCGTCGTGCCAAACGACTTCTGGACAGCGTGGCTCGCACCCGGCACACCCGCACGAAAGCGGGTCGAGTCGATCGCTGCCAGCCTCCGCAGCAACCTCTCACTGGGGCTCTTCGGCTTCGACATCCTGCTTGTGCCAGCGCATCTCGCACACCCGTACCAGCGTGAGCGCTGCCCGGTTGGATTTGGTGAGGAGGAGCCGGCGGTTGGTGAGTCGCCAGTGGCGGTGGTGGCGGCCACGCCGGCCACGCTCGTGACGGAGGACTCGGGCGCCGTGTCTGTCGACAGCGTCGATGCGATGATGCGCGAGGCCAAGATCAGGTCGTCGGTTGAGACTGCGCACGTCCCACTGTCCCCCACCGAGATGATGGGCAACCTCTGGGGCCCTGATGCCATGTTCGACCTCGCCACGGCCGAGCCAACAGAGCTCCTCACGCAGTCGATTCCGTGCGTGATTGATGTCAACTACTTCCCGGGTTACAAGGGCTGGGACGAGGCGAATGATAACATGCTCGCTCTCATCTCGCAGCAGATCAACGCAGAGGAGGTGTTGCAAAGCGCGACGCCGGACCACCAGTGATAGCAAGTCCGCGGTGCACGGCCAGCGTCAAAACAAATCAACTAATTGTATTTCGATACTGTGTGTTGTTGTTGTTATTGTTAATGTTTGAGATTTTTGAGATTTCTCTGTGTGTGTACGTGCTTCTGTGTTTTCTTTTTTTGCTTGTGCCCTCCCCCCCCCCCCTTCTTTCTCACTCCCCCACCCTCTTTTTTTAGTTTCAGTTTCTTTCCCCCTCCCCCTCTTTATCCATGGGAAGATTCGCAACTACACATTGCGCTACTTTCGCTCTCTCTCACACACGGAAACACGCCTGTGCGTGCCCCCTGTCTCTCTCTCTCTCTCATTCGTTCTTTCTTCTTCTCTAGCAGAGAGTCTGCCTTAACTCGTGATTATTCGTGTGCCTTTTGTGAAACGCCAATGCGTGGACTTACCCGGTCCTCCTTACTTTTTTCCATGATTTGATGCTGTTCTGATTCTTTTGGAAGATTCAGCTTTTTTCGTTTTTTTTTTCATTTTGTCAATTTTTCCCATTTTTGGTATTGGCGAGTCGAATAAAAAAAAAATTCCGCTGTGGCCGTCGCAGCGTTATTGATTTCTTTTTTTTTAATGATGATTTATGTGTTTATTGTGGTTTTGTTTCTTTTTTTTCTCTTCCTTCGTTGCTTTCCTACCATACTGAATTCATACCCGCCCCCCGTAGACCACCATAAAAAAATCAAAGCACATAGTTGCTGGTATGATGATATCTTGGCTTTCGTCAACGAGAGCCTCTGCTTCCACTTGTTTTTTCCCCCTCTCTTCTTTCCTTTTTTTGTTTTTAACTGATCCTTCCGCTACTGCACATGGGTTACCCTGCAAACAATCATGACATCTATTTATCAGCTGCTCGGTTACAATCTTTTCCGGCTCCTCTCCCACCCAAATGGACGCCGACTGCTCCGCTTGCTGAACGTGGATCTTGGCAATTCTCGCGTGCCCAAAGCACAACTGCAACTCGGAAAGCAAATGGGCAGGAGGGACATCTACACGCAGAAACGAGGAGAAGGAAATAACCGAGGCAACAGGTCTGGTATGTGTGCCGTCCTTCTAGTTTTTCTTCTGTTTTTTGCTCACCACACGCTCCCCCCCCCCCCCCCATCGTGACACCCACACAACCTCCTCGTTCTCCTTCTCCTACACACTCTCACGCGCTCTTCTTCTCGATTCCATTCTGACAGACAACTGCGTGGTATCGCCCCCCTGTTGTTGTTTTATTCCATTCTTTTCTGTTTTCTCCTTTTTTTTTCAATTTTCGCTTTTTGTCACGATATTGTGTCGGTGCACCCACCCAGCCCGCATCAACCGTGTCAATGGCAAGCGTTGTGCACATCCGAGACAGTCGGAGCAGCAGCGCCAACGGTGGTAGGGGTGGGGGTGGGGTGCGTCTCGCCGTGGACGGTCACTCGCCGTCGCAGCCCAACTCGTCACTCGGCAGTTCCAACTCCCCGATTGTCTGGAGCAAGCCCTCGCTCGCTGACGACATCGACGGCGTCTTGTCGTCTCTCGCGATCACATCCGCCGCCCAAGCCGCCGCTGCCACCGAAGACGCAGCGGACACGGTTGACGTGGTGGAGGTGGTGGTGGTGCCTGCGTGTGTCAGCGACGCGACCCCGACCGCCACGCGCACAACAGCCATGGCCCCGTCATCGCAGCCGCCGCCACTTCGCGCGGCGACGATGGAAACTGAGTTGCCCTTGTCGCCGTCGTCGTCGACACCGCTGGGCCGCCGCGCTTCGCACACCCCAGTCGAGCGCTCCAAACCAGCTGCCGCGGAAGGGGCCGCACATGCGTACGAGACGCGCCAAAACGGCGACGGTCAAGACGGCGATGTGAAACAGCTGCCGACGCCGGTTGTGGCGCGTCGCAATCGCCGCTCACCCGAGCGCGGCCGCACTGTGAACGGCGAACACATCGCCAAAGGCAGGACCGCACCGAACGGCAGCACCTGTGATCACGACGGAGGCGGTGGTGGTGGTGACACGCCGGGGCGCGATGAACACTGGGGCACGTTTCTTGACACGCCGTGCACGGCCTCTGACCAGCCAACCCCCACACCGCACCATCCGCAGCATCACTATCATCATCATCAAAGTGCCAGTGAGGCGCAGGACGATCCGCAACAACAACAGCAGCCAGAGAGAGAGGGTGGTCTTCGCCTGGTCGCGACGCGCAACCCCGTGCCAGCGCGTGGCCAGGTGCCACCACACGCCATGCCATCGCCTCCTCAAGCAGGTGCCGCCGCCGCCGCGGTGGTGCCGCACAACACGACGCACACCCTTGACGCACCCATCGTGACGGCGGCGGACTACAGCGACCGCCAACGGCTGCTGTATCACATCACCTTCCTCGCGACGCAGGTTCAGCGCGCACAGCTGCAACTTCAGGAGCAGCAGCGCACTCTGGCCATTGTGCGTGCGGCGGCGGCGTTCACAGAACGAAAGCGTGATGAAGACGCGGCGGCGGCGGCGACTGCCAACGAGGCGGATGTCGTGCACATCACCGTGCCACGCGCGAGTGCCACAGCGGCCGTCCTCGCGGCCCGCGACGAAGCGGAAATGCTCGACGCGTTCGAGCAATCACTCGCCCTCTTTGACCCGCTTATCGCGCAGACGCAGATCAACAGACTGGACAACGCACTCGCGCAGGTGGGTCTGTTGCGCGAGGCGGAGCTTCAGCAGCTGCGCGAGGCCGAGGCGCAGCTCGAGCGGGTCCGTGAGGAGCGCAACCTGTTCGCCAGTCAAGTAGACGTTCTCGGTCGCCGGGCCGAGAAGGCCGAGGTCGAGGCGCACGCCTTGCGCGCACAGCTCACAGTGGCGCAGCAGGAGGTTGTTCAGCTGCGCAGTGAGGACGTGCGCTTGTCGCGTCAGCTCGCTGAACTGCGTGGACTGACGAACGATGATCCATTTTCGCTTCAGGCCATTCGCGTGCGTGGGGCGGCCCAAAACAACAATAACAGCAGCAGCAGCAACAGTCACACAAGCAACCGATGTCGTGCTCAGATTGACGCACTGATTGAAGAGGAAGCGGCAGCTCGGCAAGACGTCTTGCAGGAACTTTTCTGGGACCCCCTCTGCATCGCCTTTGATGCGGGTCTCACGTGGGTCGCAGAGTGTGACGCGCGGTCGCGTGACCACCCGCTGCCGATCACGTCATCATCATCGACGTCCGTCGCGGTGCGCCAGTCTGATGCCGATTTGATGCTGCTGCGTCATCAGCAGGATGAACTGGCCTCACTGCGTGGGCAGCTCGATCACCTGACGCATCGCCTGCGTATGGAATCGAGTGAGCGGGCGCGGTGGCGCGAGCTGTACGAGGCCGAGCAGCGGCGCAGTGAGATGCAGGCCAGTGACTTCCTCGACCAGCTTCGCCACGCGTACGATCAGGTGCGACAAGATCGCGAGCTCATTCTCGAACAAGTCCAGCGTGAGATGGAGCAGGAGGCGCGTCAGGCATTCAGTGACGGGCGCTTGTATGAGCAGCGCCGTGTGCAGTCGCCAGCCTTGTCGTCGTCGTCGTCGCCACAGCAGCAGCAGCAGCAGAGAAGAGGGCGTGGGGGAGCGGCATCGAGCCGAACTGGTTGGACGGCGGAGGATGAAGAGAGCGACAGCGACGTCCACGTAGCTTCGCACCGCTCACCACGCGATGGTGGTGAAAAGAAAGTCGCCCATCGCTCGTCTGCGCGTCGTCCGCCGCCAATGCAGCGACGTGGCGTGAGTCCGTACTCGGCCGCCTCCAGTCCATCTTCGCGTGTGCGGAACCCGCAATAAAGCCTCCCGTTTAGGCAGTGATGGCATCGCCGTGCACGCATTCTGCCGCAGCTGTAAAATGTTGTTTTTGTGTTCTGCTGTTTGTCTGCAGCATATTATCATAGAAGAATCCGGTTCAGCACATGGTTGTTTTTCTGTCAGTCCTTTTTTTTTTTCGATTTCATCTTCACGATTTGTGTGATTGTTTTCCCTCTCAGCCCTTTCGCAAAGAGGGGAGATGAGGAGGGAGAAGTCGAAGACAAATAGACCCGTTGATCCGCTACCATAGAGAGAGAAAACCTCAAAGTAACAAAACCAAAAAAGTGAATACAGAAAAAAACGGTTTGTCAGGCAGACTTGGATGGGACAGGACCCGCAGATGTACCGTTTTGCAAGCGGCACTTGCTGTGGCACAACAGGAAGTGAAGAGGAAACTGAAGGCGAGAAGCGAGCACAGTTTGTGCTATGCTGGGGGGTCTTTCACTGTCGTCTGTGTGTCTCTCTCTCTCTCTTTCGTCCCATCGCTGTGGGTCTGACAGATGACAAGACGTGGTCGCCTCGGTACCCATTCACCAGTGTTTTCACTCCTTTTTTTTTCCACCTCACTCTCCTTTCACCCAGCGAAGAAACATCTGTTGTTGTTGTTGTTTTTCGTTGTGTGTTTTCCACTTTTTCTTTCTTTTCTTGATGCAGCCGTCGGGTCCTTCAAGGCCGAGCGGCCGCAGTACGTCCTCTGCGCGGCGCAGCGTCGGGACCCCGTCCATCGCAGCACGTGCGGACGTCGTCGCCGCCACGTTCGCCAACGCCGACCTCACCGCGACGCGCGCGGCTCTGAACACGTACTACGCCAAATTTCTGGAGCTCGATGACGAGAACCGCGTCCTGCGCCAGGAGCTGGAGCAGCACGACGTCGACTCACTCAAAGTCACGAGTCATCTCGAGCAGCTGCTTGACGACGCCCATCTTCGCTACGACGTGTACAAGAGCGAGGCGACGGCGATTATACAGCGGCTGAGCGAGTCGGAGGCGGGGCTGCGACAGCACTACGAGACACTTCTGGAGGAGCGTGACAAGCAGCTCACGGCCTACGCGGACGCCGCGGCGCGTCTGCAGTCGGACCTTCTGCAGGCGTCACGGTACGTTCAGCAGCGACAGGCACACGCGATGGAGCTGAAGCAGCTGCAAGAGCAGCTCGAGGAGATGGCGGAGAAGCATGAGAAGGAGCTGACGGCCCTTCGCTTCGAGACGATTGACCGCAAAATGCGCCTGGTCGCGCTGGAACGGACCATGAAGGAGGAGTTTCAAAATCTCGTCGATGAGGAGTCGACTCGTCTGCTCGAGGTCCGCGAGGCCGCGCTCCTTCAGTACAGCCGATCACTGGAGCAGGAGAAGCACGACATGGCGCATGACATTGAGGAACTCATGGACCTCACCAATCTCATCGACAGCGAGCGCACAGTCATGCGACGCACTGCCGATGTACACCAGCAGACGCACCGCGAAGTGCTGCGCCAGGTGGCGATGCGGAACCGGCAGGGCCGCGAGCAGGAACTCAAGGCACAGCGCCTTGAAGCCAAGGTGCGCGACCTGTCGGAGAAGCAGCAGACCATCGCCCACGAGAGCACCGCGCCGTACAAGGCACGCGTCGCCACGCTGGAGACGGAGCTGGCCGCTGCGCAGAGCGCACTCGCGGATCACCGGCGTGAGTTGAAGCAGATGCGGCGCCTGGCGAAGCGTGTGGTGTCCCAGCGCACGGACCTGGAGCGCTTCTTCTACACCGCCTTGGAAGACTGCAAGCGTTATCGCGTCGGTCTCGACAGCACCACCAGCGCCGCGCGGTCTGCCGTGGCCGGCGCCACAATGGCGACTGGTGTCACCGCACACAACAACAGCACCAACAACACCAACAACAAGTCCACGTTGCTTTCGGGGGCAGGCGGTGTGCGCGGTGTCGCGACGATGCCGGCACGCGCTGTGACTGGTGGTGGCGGTGGTGTGTCCAAGGCGTCGGCTGCCAGGCCGCTGGCAGCCACGGCTCAGCCGAAGAGCCACGCGCAGGCCAGGACGCACTCGGGTCGCATTTCGTCCCCACAAATGGGCGACACATTCCACCTGACGCAGCCGCTGTTCGCGGACGGCACAAGCAACTTGCGTGTCAACACGGGTGGTGGTGGTGGTGGTGATTCATCCACCAACTGTGCGGTGTTGCCACCGGTGCGTAGCGCTTCTCCTCCACCGCCTCCGCCAGCAGCGGCAGCAGCTGCCACGTCGTCTTGTACGGGTTTGCCGAGTGATGGCAGCCACTTCGAGGACCTTCCATGGGGTGACAAGGAAAAGGTCATCAAGGCGCTCTTCTTCTTTATCAACTCGACCTACTACGGCACGCGTCCAGGCGAGGAGGACGGCGACGATGGCGACGAGGAAGAGGATGACGATAGTGATGATGCAGTCAAGTGCGGACTGGGTAGCGCCGTGCACGGCCCCGCACGCGCTGTCGCCCAGACATGATATGTACGCTGATCATGATGTATACTAAGAGCTTCCGACTCGCACAGCTCTTCCCTTATCTTTTTTTCTTTTTTTGTTGTTGTTGTTTTTCATGTTTGCATTTGTTTTCTTTTCATTGCTGAAATGCACACACCCCTCACACAAAAATTCAAAACACTGAAGCAGCTGCGTTTCCTTGCTCGACGCACACATACACGCAGAAGCACCTCTGGACAGCGTCTCAGACACAGAGAGACACACGCGCATTCTTGCTGATGTCAGGAGTTGTGGCACAAAAAGTTGATGTGAAGCTCGTTATTTATGAGTACTGTAGGTGGCCATTTGATCTTCACGCTTGTCACACACACTCATGCACGCATTCAACCTCACTGTATCATCTCTCTCCATGTCTCTCTCTCTCTCCAGTCTCTTCACATCTACAACACACACTCTCTTTTGGCCACCGTCCCTCGTCCAACCAACGATTTTCCAGAGACGTTTGTTTTCACATTTGGGAGACAGACGGAGAAAAAAAACTATCAATAGGTATCAGCATCGTCGTCATCATGCTTCCGATTATTGCTGGCGTGGCCACTGGCTGTGTGCTTTACTATGTCTTCCGCGTTGTGCCTCGCATCGCACAGCGTGTCGCACAAGCCGAAGGACGCACCGCGACTGGCTTTACGCAAGTTCGACCATACCACGCCTTCGAGTACGGGTTTCAGAAAACGATGTCTCAGCGCGAGGCTCAGATGATGTTGGGACTGCCTGAGGGTGTGTTGACAGGCCCCACGGAAGAGCAGGTGAAGAAGCAGTACCGCGCTCTGATGATGGACTTGCACAGCGACGTGGGCGGCAGTCCATACCTGGCAGCAAAGCTGAACGAAGCGAAGGATGCTCTCATCCGATGAAGGAGAAGCAGAAAACAAAACGAATTTTGGATTCGTACTGTCTTGCTCGTTAACTCATTTTTTTGTTTGATGTTGTTGTTATTATTCCCTCTTGCTTTCTCACAGACACGCTTTGCTTTTTGAGCATATTGCAAAAAAGAAAAACTGTACAAAATTAAGGAAACAGCCGTTTCTCTCCGTGTGTTCGCACGGGGGCGATCTGCTTCACCATCACTTGACGTGTGCAATGAGCAACTCACATTCCGTCCTCGGGAAAAGGGAAGAGTCGCACAATGAAGACGCATCACCCAACAAATTTAACATTTTCCCTTTTCTCTCTCCCCCTTTCTCGCGTTTTTTTTTTCTGGTGTTGTTGTTGCACTCACGCACATGCTTTGGAAAGATTCACCCACATCGGGAACGAGCCAACAGGTACCTGTGAAATAGCTGTCCAGCATATATATAAGCGCAAGACCGCACACGTGTGTGTTGTTGCGATGAGTGACATCGCCGAAGATCGTCTGCTGGCCGCAGCGGCCGAGCTGCAGGAGGCGCTGCATCACACTGCCGATTATCTCGCCGATCATCATCTGCGCTCGCCACACGACGACGTACAGCCCGCAAGCCTCACTGCGGTGCCGCCACTGCAAACAGCGCTGTCATACGAGGCGACTGGCCTGGGTGAAACGCGGTATCTTGAGGTTGTCGCGATCCCAAACCCCAACAACAGTCGCACACGCACCAGCGGTGAGCCTGACACGCTTGCTGTCCAGTTGAATGGCAAGGCGGTTGGTGCGAGTCTGCACGCGTACCTGGCGCGGCTCGGGGCCAAGGCAGACGCGTTGACGGTCAACACCATTGTGCGTCACACTGGTGCGCACGTTTCAACCGCGACGTCGACAGCGCCAACAGTCGTCGTGTCATCGCGTTTGCTGGCAGCTGTCATGCCGCACATTCCACTCGTCTCGCGCGACGGGGTCATGGGTCTCACTGTGTTGATGCTGCCTGCCTCCTATGACGTCTGGAACAGCGTGCGTGCAGACCTCATTTCTGCCCTGCACGGCATCACAGCCCCCACAACAACAACAACGACAGGCTCGGCAGATGAGGCGACGTCGCTGCGCCAAAAGGTGTTTTGGCGAAAGTGGTTTGTCGTGTGGCTCCTGACGTCGCTCGTCCTGAGTCTTCGTTTCAAGATTCAGGAAGTGTGGCAGGTGCGCGCGTGGCTTGTTAGCCTTCTGCACCCAGATGGTGACGCGCTCTATCCGTCTCTGCCTGTCCGCACTGATGAAGCCCAGCATTCTCCATTGCAGTCCGAATCATCTCCACGTTCACATGTTGTTTCTGGACTTGTGCCGTCACTCCTGTTCGACGATGCTCTTTTTCTGTTTGCCGTCGCGCAGCATGCGATGAACTACAACGCCTGGCACTACCGCCGACTGGTGTGGCGCGCCTGCTTCTCCCCACCAGCTCAGTCCGCCGCGGCTCCAACGCCCGCTAGTGGTGAAACAGCAGCAGTGCGTGACGTGCAGAGATGGCGTCGCCTGTGCGCCGAAACACGTCGGGAATGCGAACGTGTTATCTTGTTTTTGGAGGCCCACAACGGCGACACCTCCGCCTCGAGTTACTTGCTCTTTCTCTTCCACACACTTGTTGCTGCGGCGGATGGTGCGGAGGATAGTGTCAGCGCGACTGACGATGCGGTGCAGGACGTCTGGCGCACCTTGTTCGGCTTCACGCAACGCGAGGTGCGCCGGCACGTGGAGAAGGGTCACGAGAGCATCTGGACACTGCGGCTTGGGCTGATTGACGCCGCCTTGTCTTGCGGTGCGCCCGATGCCGGTGGTCGCCTTGGTCCTGTGGTGCGCAGTGGCTGGACCGTCGAGGATGAGCTGGCCTGGGTCTCCACGTACGCCGACGGGGTGCAAGGAGCGTATCTGGAGCCCGCGTGCGGTGCCACGCCACGGCAGGTGTGGTCGAGCGCTCTGACAGGGACGCCGGCCTGTCAGGCTTTTCTTGCGGTGCGGTATGGCGTGCAACTCGTGCAGCTTCTTCTTGAGCGAACGCGTGCGAGCTCGTTGGCTGCACCAAAGATGTCGATGCACTAGAACAAATACAATATATAGATATAACAACTCATCGAACCAAGAAAGGAAAAAATGGTGGAGGGCCTCACATGGCTCTTCGCAAAGTGTAGTCGAATGACTCCGCGATGGATGGTCGCTGCTGTAATACACACAGAACAACATCAATTTCGTACGTGCACGTATCTCACATGTTACCTTCACCTTCTCTCCTCTCCTCTCCTCTCTCGCACACACCACTGAAAGTGTCTGAACCTCAACGGTACAAGAGCGAATCGCACACACAGAACAGACCTTCTCGGGTGTGGTTGTCCTTCATTTTATCAGTGTGTGAACACGCCTTCGCTCTCTATCTCTCTCTATTTCACTCGCTTTGCTTTCGCATTTTCTCTTTTTTTGGAGTCCTACTCTTATTATCATTATTGTCGCCTTGCGCGCTTTCTTTTTTTTTTTTCAAGGCTCACCTCCGCTCTTCTATCGATGACAGCCGCGGCGACTATTTCTCCCTACGTCCTCCGCGCAGATGGACGGATGCACACCTCCGACGTGCGGTGCGTCGCGTACTGCGCGGACGACCTGATCGCCTCCGCGTCCCGTGATCAGACTGCGCAGCTCATCTCGTTGCACGACAACACCATCGCCGACGCAGAAGACAAGGATGAGCTCGTTCGTGGGTTCCCCATCACAGGCCACTCCGCGTTTGTCAACTTTGTGCTCTACCATCCCGGTCTGCCGTTGATTGGTGGCGCGCCGTGCCTCATCACCGGCAGCAACGACAACCACGTCGCGGTTTGGAGCATGGAGAAGGTGCAAGGGGAGAGCAGCCCGGCGTGCACGCTGGAAGCGGTGCTGGACGGCCACGCCCAAGGCATCTGCGCTGGCACGTACGTCACACTCCCCGACACCGGCGCGGATGGCCACCTCGATGTGGTGACCGCGGACTGGGGCGGTGTGTGCATTGTGTTTGACAGTCACCGTGGACGGCCCAAGCAGCTCTACACAAAGCACAGAACGGCTGTGCGTGGCGTGGCGCACATGCCGGACACCACCAGCATCGTCTCCTGCTCTGGCGATAAGAGCATCCATCAGTGGGATATGCTGACAGGCAAGACGATGGCCATCTTTGAGGGGCACGAGGACGTGGTGCAGTGTATCTGTGCGATCGACAAGGTCACGTTTGCGACGGGCAGCAACGATAGCACGGTGCGCATCTGGCGCACAGACACGAAGGCCTGCGTCACGCTCACAGGTCACACATCGCTCGTGTACACGGTGGCCTGGCATGCCGCCACGCAGGAGCTGCTCTCGTCCTCGGAGGACTGCACGGTGTGCGTCTGGGCACGCAAAAGCGACGACAACAACAACAACAGCAACAACGCGAGTGGGTCTTCTGCAGCCTGTTCATTTGCAATGCGACAAGCGATTCCCCACCCGTGCGTGGTGTGGTCAGTCGCGGGTGTGGCCGGCGGCGCGACAACGGGGGACATTCTGACCGGCGGCGCGGATGGCGTGGTGCGTCTCTGGACTCGCGACGACCTCTTCATGGCCTCGATTGAGAAGCTGGAGCACCTCGAGCAGGGTGTGTCGTCCCAGCGCATGGACGTGAAGGTGGCCACCGCGGCCGGGCTGGACGCGGCGCAGCTCGTGCCGGTTCAGGAGCTCCACCTTCGTCAGGGTGCGCGTGAGGGCGACCGCGTGTTCGCGAAGAACGAGGCGGGGACGATTGAAGTCTACACGTGGGCATCGGGTCGGTGGGATAAGATCGGCGATGTTGTGGCAGGGCCGTCGCAGACGCCATACACGGGTGTGCCGCTCGCCAAGGAAAAGCAGTATTGGAACGGCAAGATGTACGACTACCTCTTCGACGTGGATGTGCAGGGGACGATGCTGAAGCTGCCGTACAATGCCGGCGAAAGCATCCTGGAGACGGCCCGGCAGTTCATCAACGACTACCCGGCACAGGTCTCCATCGACAACCTGGAAACCATTCAGCAGTTCCTGCTCGAGCACATTGATCCCGCTGATCTCAGCAAGGTGCCGGGTCTCTCACAGCACGCCTCGTCACCCGGCGTCGCAGCGGCAATGGCCTCCGCGGAGGCCATCGCGGCGTCGCAGCCCGGCAGCGTCGCGAGTCCGACGGCAGCGAGCGCTGCAGAACTGCCGCCGCCGTGGGACGCCCCAGAAGTCTTCGCACCGTTCAAGCTCGACGGCGCGCTGAAGAAGGTCGCGGAGCTTCTCTCCACGCGTGCGGACGGCAACGCCACGTGCGCCCGCGCTGAAGAGCTTCTCCGCCGCGTCGATGCCGCGGCGCGCGCAGGGGCGTCATCTCCAGCGTCGATCGCCAACCTGGCCGCGCTGTGCGCAGAATTGTGCCACCTTTTTCTTCAGCTGCCGCACGGGTCACGGTTTCCTGCGATTGACGCCCTACGCTATCTGATCGCGCAGACCCAGCAGCCGTGCCTCGTGGACGTGGTGCTGCAGAACGTGAGCGAGCTTCTCGCCACGTCTGTGACCGCCGACAACGACGGCGGCGTCGCCAGTCTCGCCTCCGGTGACGCCGAGTCGCTTGTCTGGCTTCGGCTGACCGCCTGCCTCGTGGCCGCGCTGGCCGCACAGCCCACAGCCATTCCCGGCTCAGCAGCGCAGTGGCCGCACGATGCACGGACAGCCTCGGCGGTGACGTACTTGTTTGACAAGCTGCCCCGTGCGGTGGCGCTCGCGTCGTCTCCCGCGTCCGTCAAGGCCGCTCTCACGGCGGTCGTGCGCAACGAGGTCGTCCTCGCGAGGCGTGTTGCAGGACCAGCAGCGTCCGCCTCCACCGCCCCGTTTGTGCAGTGGCTGATCACGTCGTCGGCGCTTCCCGTCGTCGCGCAGCGTTTGGCGCTGGAGCCGGCGGGGTCGCCAGTCGTGCATCAGGATTTGGTGAGTTTGTGGACGCTGTTCAGCGACGAAGACAAGACCGCCACCGCCACGGCCGCGCGTCACATGCCGTGGATGCCAGAGGCCAAGGCCGCCGCACGCCGTCTGCTGTTGCTTGCGCTGCAGGGCCTGGCGAGTGGTGCCGACGCACAGGCGCGACCACTTGCCAAAAAGGTGCAAGCCCTCTTGGCAGCCTGACGTGTGAAACACAGAGCCGTTTTTTTTTTGTTTTGTGTGTGTGTGTGTGTGTGTGTGCTGTTCGGTGGAGCTTGTTTTTGACAAGCATTTCACACACCTTTGTTTCTTCTTCTATATCTTGTTCGCCAGGAAACAAAACAAAAACAAATAACACAACAAAACAGTGTGGGAAAGTTGGACAGCGTTGTCGTGTTTCCTTCACTTTCAAATTCAAAATGACTTGCAAGCATAGCACATGCTCTCTCTCCTACTGTTGCTGTTGTTGCTGCTGTTGTTGATCCTTGTGCGCGGTGACACAGTTGTTGTTGTTCATCAAAAAATAGGAATACTAACACCAAAACGGTGCACATGGTTGATTGTTGTCAATTCAGTTCACGGTACGAGAGGTATGCGGGAGAGGAGGTTTCCTTTTTCACGCACCTGATGCGCTCATCAGCGGCCTCGCTGAAGCAAACAGTATCTCGAAAGCAAGACACTCTTCATCACCCCGACCCAATCGCTTCCTCATTCTTCACCTCTCTCTCTATTCCGTCTCTGTCGCACAAAATGGCTACGTATTTAGGTCTTAGATCGTTTCCTGAAAGGATACCTTCTGCTTTCAGTGATACGTTTGGCTGCCAGTTTTTGAACAACCTTTCCTCTGGCCCCCTTGCGTATTCATCATTTTTGTGTTTATCTTCTTCTTTATTCACTTTCTTCTTCTTCTTTTTCCATCTTTTCTTCTCCCTTGATTGTGGCGGGTAAGGACTGTACGTGCATACCCATTTCACTCTCAGACATTCTTTCTTTCTTTTTCATTTTTATTTGTTTGTTTAGTACAGAAGATTTGACTGTGTTTTTATTGCTCTGCCGGAAAATCATTTCCTGATTTCCTTCTTTCTTTTTCTTTTGTTTCACTTCTCTTTTGCCTTCTTTTCACTCCCCCTTCCCCTTCTTCTCACCCTCTCTCTTTCGCTCTTTCTCCCTCTCGCTCGCTCCACGCAAGTTCCTTGATTTTCTGCACTGTATTGGTAAGCTTTGTCGTGCTCTCTCTCTCTTCTCCACTATACACGTTTTCCTTTTTTTTTTGTGGGTGTGTTTGTGTATCTGTTCTGTTGTCGACTAAGAACAGAAGCAAAGAAGAAGTCTATTTCTCTTTCCTTCGTCCTCTCAGTTTCAGCAGTTTTGATTCAGGTGCGGTTTATTCTCAGCTCCCTCTCATCTCCTTCTTCTCAGTACTATCCGTGTTATTGCAGTTTCACTCCACACAAGCAGCTCCGCGCCACCCATCACGTGATACAAAACAGTCTTCGGTCAGTGCTTGCTTGTGAATCAGAATACAGTCGACAGAAAACGAAATCTTTAAAAAACGAAAAGGAAAGAAACGGGAAGCAGAACCACCGACAGCAGTTTAAAAATAAAATAAAACCAGGCAACAAGAGAGATATTTCAAGCCTTTCTCTCCTCACCACATTTTTCGTCTTGTCGTCGTCAACACCCTTTTGTCTCATTCAGCGACACTGAGTCTGAAAAAAAAAAGACCGACCGACCGACTGATAGCAGACACAACGTACAACGTACAACAAAGCGCGCATACACACGCAGCTAGTCTTGTAAGTCAGTCAGTGCTATAGAGAGCAGTCTGTGCCGTCACAACACGTGCCACACAGTCACAGACAAGCGAAACACCAAATAAAAACAACAAAAAAACAGCTCATGGCAAGTCAATCGGCAAAAGTGTGCACTAACTTGAGCGCAGGCGTTGGTGAGGCTGTGCCTCTCGTTGCGGCCCGTCACGCCTCTCCCGCACAGCGTGCGCCGCCGGCCGTTGACAAGCCGCTCCTGTACAGCATGTTCAGCAAGTGCTGCTTCAAGATCGCCGCAGAGGAAGCCAAGCGCAAGGAAGGGCACGTACCCGCCGCCCCCAACTCAAGCCTTCGTTCCGGCGACACCGCGGCCGCGTCAACCACATCGCCAACGTCCGGTGCGTTGGTGGGTGACGCGGCGGGCGAGGGCGGTGCCCAAGGACAGCCCACGTCGCCATTCTTGTGCAACGTACTCCAACTCAACTCCGCCGGCTTCGAACCACCCCGCTTCAGCCACCGCAGTGGGCGTCAGCTGAGCGAGTGTGAGGCACTGCATCAGAAGCACGGAGAAGAGTACCACTACCTCAGCCGTGTGCTCTCCGAGACACTGCGCCTTGTTGTGGCCGCCCACTCTGACTTGTACCAGCAGCAGCAGGCTCTCCGGGTCGCGCTCGAAGCCGCCATGGGCCGCGACATGCAGAAGGGCTTCCCAGTCCTGGACGCGCATGAGGACGAGGACGTTGGCGTCCCGACTCTCAGCCGCTCATCAGGCCACGCGCCGACTCTCTTTGAATGCTTCAAGACAGCAGAAATCCCGCACATCACGCTGTCCGACTACGTCGCGCGTCTCGTGCGGTACACCTACGCCTCGCCAGCCACGTTTGTCATCGCGTTGCTCTACCTGGATCGCCTGTTGCTGATGCACGACACACTGCTCTTGACTGAGCACATTGTGTTTAAGCTGCTGACGACGTCTTTGCGCATCTCAAGTAAGATGTATGACACACGCACGCTCAGCAACAAGGACTTCGCCGGCTTCGCAGGCGTGACGCCTGATGAGCTTGCCCTGCTCGAGACCGACTTCCTCACCGCGCTTCACTTTGAACTCTACGTCTCTGCGGAAGAATTCAACAGTTACGCGCGCGACATCATCCTCGCGGCAGAACGTGGTGAGGTGTCCTCGCCGCGAAACTCGGTGCCCCTCGCGCCCGGGGTGAAGTGTGGCCGTCGTGCGGCGCGTCGTGTCGATAGCAACTCCTTCGTGTCTCGTAGCGGTGTCTCAGGGTACGTCTTGACGACGCCAGCTGGTCCGGCCCCACCACCGAGCACGAGTACGGCGAACATCTCGTGCGGTACCGCGCTCGATGAAGCCCTCAGGACCCCTGTCACGTCAGATCCGAGCAGCGGCGGCGGCGCTGCAGCAGCAGCAGCAGCCGGCTCCTTTGGGGACAGTAGTTACGCCAACCCACACAGCCACAACAACAGCATCACAAGCGACGTCAACAGGCGACGCGCCTCACACGGCCACACAGGCGTAGCCAGTGGGGGCAACGCGCCCGTTGCGACGCGCAAGCCTCCCAAGGCGAGCAATCCCGCGCCCAAGAACGCCAGCGACGGGGCGGACCCACAAATTCGCCACCGCACGGGCATCATGGGAAACGGTGGTGTCTGTGGTGACCGTCTCGGCATCCTTGAGAACGACACGGAACTCATAAACAGCAAGCGTTGCAGCCTAAACGCATAACTCTCTCTCTCTCTTGATGTGGTGGGGGGGGAAAAAAGACTCCGACACGAAGACAGTACATACATACACATACACACGCGCTTATTCTGAGCTGACTGTAGAGCTGACAACTCTGCATTTGAGAATCACACACGGCAAAGAACAAAAGGCTTTTGAATGGATTCAAGACAAATCAATTTCATCCCTTTTTCGACTGTTCACGCCGCAGCACTGAACGCCGGAGATCAATAAAATCTCACCATACAGAGAGCCTCTTCGCCACCCTGCATTTTCCTCTACACGGTGGTTGCGATTGTTATGGTTGCGTTCGTGGGTGTATGTGTTTGTGTGTGTACAAAAGTCTTCTTCTCTTTATTTTGATATTTTCTTGTTGTTGTTGTTTTGGTTCTTCGTGCTTCGGCCCTAATGACTGGGCACGCTCACTGCTTGCTCTTCCATGTGCCTATCACTCTGCAAGTCGTACCAGTTTCCACACTTTTCACGTAATACTTCCTTGTTTTGTTCTTGTTTTTTTCGGTTGGTGGTCACTCACACGCGTCTGCACAAAAAAACATCGGCGCTGCCCCCCCCCCCCAACGTCAAGGCTCAACGGTGGTAGGTGAAAACAAATTGTGCTTCTTTTATCTTTAACACGCTATCGCGACTCAAACTGCTCCGTCTCTCTCTCTCGCTCGCTCGCTCGCTCATGTGGTCCGCCAAGCCACTCACCGTCAAGACGAAAGAAGCACACAGAGAAACGCGCGTGAAAAACAGGCAAACACATTTTTCAACAGCCAAAAGGTTTATGTCATCTCTCGCGTTGTCATTTTCTGCTTCTCGCCTCTCGTAAACAAGAGAAACAGAATTTCTAAAAAGCGTGAATCAATGACTGATGGCACGTGAAGTAAGTGGGCACTCACAAAAAATATCATGGCAGCCACTATTTCGTGAAGAGAGCCAATCAACTGTTGACGAGAGAGAGAGAGAGAGAAAAGAGTCAGGAGTGTTGAGAGCATGGAGGGAAATAGCGAGCCATCAATGTATTCAAAAACGCTCACACACACGGCCTGTTTCCTTCTTGTTGTTGTTGGTTTTTCTGTTTTCCAAAAACGAGAGGAATTTGGTGTCTGTATTCGGTACTCGGACACGATACGTAATAATGACGGCGGGCACACCCGAAACAAAGGGATGGTGTGTCTGTGTGTCTGTGAACCATCTCTTCCTTTTTCTTTCTTTTTTTTCTTTTTGTTGTTGCTGGTCGCCTTGTAGGTGGTTTCCATCAATTTGCTTTTTCTTTTGCTGACAACTCGTGCAGCTTCGTTGTCCCAAGTATCTTGATCCACTTTTCCCTCGCTCTCTCGTTCACTCCATTTTCCACCCTCCTGCCTTGCTTTGTTTTTTTCTTTCCAGTGCATAACCTCTTTCGTTTCATTTCATTTCAATGTGCTTTACCTGCGAAGGTGGATGCGTCTGGTGTTCGTTCTGTGCGTATCTGTCTGTGAGCATGTCTACCGCCACAGCGAATCAGAGCAGAGCCGATGACCCAAGAAACTCTTAATTGTGATCATCAAAAGGTATAGCTGCACCACTCCGCGCCGACCAAACGATTGTGACTTTTTCGCCCACCCTTCCTTTTTTTCTGTTTGGATGATTTCTCATGGAAAGACAACAAACTGAGGAGGAGATATCTCAAAGCTTGCGATAGTAGACCACCTCCCCGCCTCCTCGCCTCACTTCTCTTCAGATTCTTCTTCATTGGCCTGCTCACGTGCAAAACGCCGAGCGGCCTGCACGGAGAGAGATGCCAAGCAGAATGGCACCGTGATTGCTCTCACTCACTTACTTATGTCACGTTTCTGCTTTCCCTGTTCCCGTCACTGCGCTTGTTGAAAGGTTCATCCTGCACCTTGCGCATTTTTTCTTCCGTGATTGTCCTTGAAGCCGAGACAGCTCGGCATTCCTCGACATTGTGGCTTCTGAGTTTTTTTCTTTCGCTTGCAAATACCATGGCCAAAGCACAACGCTCATTCCTGGGTTGGGAAGTGTTTGAAGACAACAGAAAAAAAACGAGCAAGCGTCAAAAAGAATTGTGGGTATCTGATAAAGAAGTGTCATTATCTTGGAGAGAATCATGTTGTTGCTGTCGCTATTGCTTCGAGAGCAAGGCTGTCACTTCCCTTTTTCTGACTCATTCGCTGCCCCACTTCGCTAAGCATGCGGCTGATTCCATTGTTGTGTACGCGGAGAGTGGACGGTATGTAAACGAGCAGAATTCACTACGACGGTACCGTCGATCCTGAAGATTTCCTCCTTTCCTCTCTTGTGTGTTTTGCTCACTTTGTGTTTTTCTCACTCTTTTGTTTTCTGCCCGAATCGTTTTGTTTTCCATAGCTCATTCTGTGTTTTCGGTGCCTTGCCTCTCTCGCACACACGTACACCTTCCCCCCTGTACACTGCGGGCACTCTCTCTCTCAAACACGTACTCAGTTACGGTAGTAGTTTCTTTGTTGCGTTTTTTTTCTCTTTGCCAGAGTTGTGCGTCTTAGTGGTGAAAGTGAGATGTTTCTTTAACTTTGTGTTTTCTGTTTCTTTCTCACTCAACGCTCTCCCTGTTCTCAGGTTTTTCTTCATTACTTCAGTGCTCACTCTAGTGATGAATGTTTTTCTCTCTCTC
>JASANR010001458.1:0-60803 GCA_030849635.1 Wallacemonas sp. MBr04 | reverse complement strand
ATGATGCTGAACACGGTGGAGGCCATTGTGACTGCGAGGGAGGGAGGGAGGGCGGGGGGCTGTTGGCTGTTTGTTGTTGATTTTTGATGAGAAGGCTACAGGTGAGCAATTGGGTGGGGAAGTAGTTGCGTTTGTTAGCTGTTGAAACTGACGTTGAGCAACAAAAAAAAACGTGTATGCGAGAAGAGAGAGAGAAAAGGGAGTAAGTGGAGACAGATGGGTGGGAGGTCAAGTGGGTGGAGACGCGAAGATGGGGAGGGGGGAAGTATGATAACCACACCATGAACACCATTTTGTTGTTGTTGTTTTTTCACTGAAGTCTGGTACGAGTCAGTTTCAATCACTTTGGTTTGATTTGTCCTCCCACCGAGGGCATACCATGAAAGTAAAACAAGAGAAGGAAAGCCTGAGGGAACGCGAACGTGTTGGATGAATATCCAAGCAAAACAAGGAAGAAAGAAAACAGGTGCACTTACGAATATGGTGCCAAACGAAAAGGGAGAGGTAGGAGAGAGAAAAAACGAAAATAGGCACTGAGAGAAAAGGAAAGTGCTACCTGTCTCGTGGCCGTCAACTCGTCATCGTGCTGTCATTACCGAGAGCACGTTCGGCAGTTGATGTTTACTGTTCACTGACATTGTGACCTCAGTGAGGGTTTCGTTGGTTGTTTAGCTGGTGGTCTTGTTGTTGTTTGCTCTGTCAATTCCTTATTTGCACTGTTAACTTGTTTTTTTTTACTTTGAACGTCAGTGACCGTGATTACCACAGACTGACAGAAAACAGTCGGAAGGAAGAGGTGGTGGGGAAAGAGTCGAACAGACAGAGATAGAAAACGAGGGGACTGCAGCGAGATTGAGAGAAAAGGAAAAAAAAAGAAGGTGAGAACGCTCAGGGCTTGTGGGATGAAAAAAAACACAAAACAGGGGGGAGAAAGGGAAAACGAAAACGAAAAAAAAAGGTCTCCTTTGTGAAAAAAAAAAGGAAAAAGAAGGAGCTGGTGGGATTGACGGCCGGATACTTACGTACCAGCTTTTACAAACGAGATGAACAGAGAGAGAAAAAAAAATGTACGTTCAACTCGTCGTGTCCGAGGTTTTACAGTCTCTTTTTTTTTTTGCGTGTGTGTGCGTGTTTTATTGTTGTTGTTGGCTGCAGTGTGCTACGCGAGCTGGACCTCACGCTGATGGTACGGTGAGAGGCTGTCGGAGCCAGCCGCCTCTGCCAGCTCCACCTGTTCGTCGTCGTTGGTGGTCTTCGTGGTCGGGGGCTCATCCCACGGGTGAAGGAAGAAGAATTCAATGGCCACCGTGACGAGGCCAATGCAGCCAAAGAAGATGAAAGCGATCGACTGTCCCTTATCAGGGTTGCCCGACGGGCCACCGGAGATACCCTCGGTGGCGATCGGATAGCAAATGTTGATGATGACGTTGAAGACAAACTGAAACATGACAGTCAGCGACGCGCCAATGTGACGGAACGACTGCGGGAACAGATCGCCAGCGAGGACGAAGAAGCACGGGCCGATGCCCATCTCGTACGCGCCAATGAAGATGGCGATGCCGGTGATGGCGACGCCGTCCTTCACCTTGGAGTTCTTCGTGACACCCGGGTACACGGGCACACCGCACAGGAACAGGCACGCGACAGACCCAATCAGCGTCGTCGTCAGGAACAGCTTGCGCAGCGAGAACCAGCGGGTGAGCGGAATGACGCCGAAGGCTGTCAACGAGTTCCACGCCATCACGATGACGTTGCCGACGAGCGGGTCGAGGCTCAGGTTGCTCATGATGGTCGGCGCGTAGTTCATCATCGCGTTGATGCCGGTCAGCTGCAGCGTGCACGCCATGACAAGGCCCATGACAACGAGCATGATCGCGTCACACGTTGTGAACGAGCGCGCCGCCGCTGGCGCCGGTGCAGTGACCTTGGCGGCCACTGGCTCGCGGGATTCGGTGCTGTCGCCACCCCCCGCTGGCAGGGACTCCTCGTCTTCGTCCTCGTCCTCCTCCTCAGCCCCGTTGCCCGCCGCCGAGACCCTCTTGGTGGTGAAAAACAGCCCCATCACGAGGATGGAGAGCAACGTCGTGAAGGCGACGTGGCCCTGCATGCGGCCCATCACGTTGGCATTCTTGTTCGCTTTGTAGTCGATCGTGTTGCCGAGGCAGATGCCAATGACGGCGCCCACGAAGCATCCGAACGCGCAAAACACTTGAAAGAGGGTGCCGAGCGTCTTCTGGTGCTTCGGTGGCGAGAAGATGGAGACGTACGCCGGGGCAACCACCGCCTGCCAGCCCATGGCGAAGCCGAGGATGATGCGGGCGACGAAGAGCAGCCAGTACTCAAAGATGCCAGTCGAGACATGCGTGAGGACGGAGGCAATGGTGCTGATGATGCCAATGACCAGGAAGCTCAGGGGGTAGTTCAGTTTCTTCGTCAACACGCCCGCGCCGAAGGAGCCGAACATGGCGCCAATGATCATCGAGCCTGCGAAGAGACCACTCAGGATGGACTTGTAGCCAACCTGGTTGTTGCAGGTTCCCGCGCTGTAGCTCCACACGCACGCCGAGTCGGCCGAGCACGCCGTCTCGTTATTGTACTGTAAGTTGCACGTGCTGCGGTCGGCCCACCCACACACGTAGCCCGGCGTCGGCGCGGCAGTCGAGCCGTTGTGGTAGAGCCAGGAGCACTTGGCGCCAGACAGCGTCTCGCAGCTTTTTTGGGACTGGTACAACTCGCAGTTGGTCGCGAACGAGTACAGCGTGGCGTACACACCCACGAGGCCGATCTCGTAGCCGTAGAGGCCGGGAACGATGATGTTTGGGAGAGAGAGCTTGAAGTTTGCCAGAGTGAACAAGCCACCAGTATCACCGTCCGCCGCAGGTGCGGGGTCGACGTCGTCGCTCATCCGCTCCACATCGACAAGCGGGGGGCTTGCCTTGACGGGCAGGCTGTCAGCAACCACCTCGAGCTCGTCGCTGATGTGGTCAGGGGGTAGCGCAGAACTCATCCTTCCGAAGGTGTGCGGGGCAAAGGCGGAGGCAGGAATGCTTGGGGTGGCGTGAAAATGACTGGTGTTTTACAATACCAGCACGAGATGAAGAGACAATGGAACGAGGTGTTAAAAGGTGTTATTCTTGCGCACGTGTGTGGGAACGTAATAATACAACAGCCAAAGCGAGGGCAGCAGTAGTAGTTGGTAGGCAGATGGGGAGAGAGGGGGGGAGGAGAGGAGAGGAGAGTGAGGTGGGTGTGTCAAGAAATGGCGTGGGAGCAATACGTACACATCTACGGAAGGTTCCGACGTGGTACGGCCAAGTCGACTGTACCCCCAGTACGATGTGTTGTTGCAGCATCCATTGTTGGGGTAGAAGACACGTAGATGCGTGGTGTGCTGTCGTCACGTATCCACCACAGAGACACCCAGTCCGGCGACCGCGCGCAGTGCCGCACGAGTCCGCGACGAGTCCTCAGAACGGGCATGCTCAATGCCACAGAGATTCAGAAAAACTACGAGAGAGAGAGAGAGGTTTTACTTGCATGTTGAAACAAATATCTACGTTGGCCTGTACACAAGGAAGGACAAGGCGAGTGGAAAACGGAAAAGAAAAGGCGCTGCGTTGAGGCAGAGCACTTTTTGTTGAAAATACATGGAACTTTTCTGCGCTTTGTTTCTTTTTTTTTCGCGTGAGTTTTTCTTGTTCCTTGTCAGTCGTAATGCGCGTGGGTGGTGACGTTGAAGTCGATGGGTCCACAGTCGCGACGTCGGTCCTCGAGGAACGCGAGCGATTCATTGGTGTGGAAACGAGCTCCATTCAAGAACGGAAAATAAAAGAAGAGATACATGCATGCCACAAGAAACACCCAGCGCTTCCTTGCAAGTGAGTATTGTGGATTGCGTCGCTTAGTCCGTCGTTCACAGTGTCGTGAACGACTCTACGGCACAAAGAAAAACAATCCACACATGCACACACAAAAAAAAGGCCAAGACACTGGAATGCACTTGGCACCTGTGGACAACAGAATGAACAAACAAAAGTGGAGGAAGAGAGAGAGAGAGCGAAAAAATGAAACAAGGAAATCAAGGAGAATGTAGCAAGGGTAAGTCGCAACAGTACGGAGGAAAAAGGGTTTTTTTTTCCGAGACGTGCAGTTTGCCAAGGAGCCACAGAGGTCCGGGAGCGACTAGTACTGACCCATTGGATTCTGGTTGTTATTGTTGTAGTTACCGTTGTTGTTGTTGTTGTTGCTCTTGTTGCTGTCACCCTTGTTGCAGCAGCAGCACAGAATGCCAACACAGCAGGCGCAAACAGCGGCACACATGGCCACGAGGCAGCACGTCTGGCCATCGATGCCGAACATGTCCTCGGCGGTGTACAGCACGAGCAGGTTCGTCACGTCGTCGTCCGACACAAGCGTGGTGCACTCATTCATCTGCACAAGCTGTGACACGGTGATCTCCTCAGGAAGAGCAAGGAGTCCGTTCGCCTCCTCCTCGCTCGTCGCGGTCGACACCTCCGTCGTCTTGCGCACAGCGAACAGGTGCAGCGGCTTCGAGTCCGCCGCATCCGCATCAGTGGCTGGCGCCGCAGGGGCGAGCAGAGCGCGCACCTCAGCAATCGTCGCATCGCACGACACATCCAGCGNGGGACGATGAGAATGAGAAACGAGAAAGCGTAAATACTCGTGTAAAACATGGCAAGCACGTTCAACAGAGACAGAGGTAGGGAGGAAGTTTGTGAGGGAGAGGGGGGGAAGAGGTGAAGACCACGTTGGGTAGCAAACAAGGTAGCAAGTCACAAGGAGAAAGATCGAAGTGGGGATCACCAAGGACGCCTTAGCCGCCGAGCGAGATCGCGTCGCGACCTCAAAAGCGCAGTCATTGAGATGTGGCGAACGGCATGAAGGGAAGTTGAAGTTGTCAGAGTTGAGCGTGTGAGGCAGAACATGGAGAGTGCGATGCGTGCGCAAAAAAAAAAAAGGACAAGACATCAAAGGTGACACAAGAAAAACACAAAGAATGGAGTCTGTTGTGTGTCGTGATTTGAGTGCATATAAAGACAACAGCACGTCGACAGTCTGAAAGCAATCAGGAAAGGAAAAGAATGCGAGAGGTATGATAAACGAAAAAAAAAAGAAATCAGTCAAAGTTAGCATGCCGCGTTGGTGTGGGCACGTCATCAGCTTGGTCAGAAAAAGAGGACAGGATTCTACAAGGGTGCCGGCTGAAGTGGGTTCGTCTGCGACCCACCCGTTTGAGCTGGCTGTTGCTGCTGATATGTGCCGTTATTGTATACATTGTTGTTATTGGCCTGGTACGCACCCTGGTTGCCGTACTGCTGGCCTTGGTTAGGCGGGAGCCCATAGTTATTCATCGGCTGGCTGCCGTAGTTAGGGTTCGCCATGTAGTTGCCGTTGTTGTTGTTGCCGTTGTTGTTGTTGTACTGATTGCTCTGGTTCTGGTTGTAGTTGGTGTTGTTGTTGTGATTGTTATTGTTGTTGTTTGTGGACTGCTTGTTCGACTTGCTCATAGCCGCGGCACCACAGCAACAGAGCCCAACGCAGCAGGCACAGATCGCGGCGATGATGGCGACGATGCAGCAGGCGCCCATCATGTCATCGCCAAGGGCGCGATCGAGAGAGTACACGAGGAGCAACATGCGCGTACCGTCGTTCTCATAGACTGAGACCACATCAGAGCAGTCGATCACATTTCCAACAGACATGTTGTCAGGAAGAGCAAGGAGTCCGTTCGCCTCCTCCTCGCTCGTCGCGGTCGACACCTCCGTCGTCTTGCGCACAGCGAACAGGTGCAGCGGCTTCGAGTCCGCCGCATCCGCATCAGTGGCTGGCGCCGCAGGGGCGAGCAGAGCGCGCACCTCAGCAATCGTCGCATCGCACGACACGTCCAGCGCCTTGCACGGCAGCGCACTCAGCGCCTGCGCATCGCAGCCATTGCGCATCAGCGCCTGCAGCTTCTCCAGCGTACCATTGGACACCTCCACGCACTGCACGCGCACGCTCGCCGCACCCGCGTCACGCGGCAGCACGTTGGACATCTGCTGGGAAGCAGGGGCGGGGGTGTCAACCGAGGTGGCTTGACCCATGGTGACAGCAGTGGTGTTAGCGGTGGATGAAGGGGAAAAGTGAAGGGGACAACAACGATCTAGAGTGCCACTGAAAGTCAGTAGGAGATTTGTTTGTTTGTTCTGACAAAAAAAAAAGAACACGCCACGCAATGCTGACGAGTATATAGACTGTGATGCGGTGATTCGTGACCTTCGAGTATTGCGTGAGCGAAAAAAAAAACAGTGCGTCACGATGCAGCGTGGAACAAGATGCAAAGGGGTTTCACGGGTATGAGACAAGGGAGGTGTAATGTGCGTAAAGAAAAGTAGAGGCATGGGGGCAGCATGCAAAGGATGTGCTGAATGTGAGCGTTCGGAGAACAAGAGGAAGACAGTCGAGAAGGGATTCATATTTCCAAGCGTTTTGTTTACAGCATGTCCCATCCCAGCTTGCCATGCTGAGTGGTGGCGCGCGCTCAGTCGGATTTCGTCTGGCAGCTGATCTCTCTCACTTCTCTCCTGTTCTTTTCGTGATAATTGCGAGAGTGTATTGGTTGTAAACAGACTGAAAACATATATGATGAAAAAAGAGCGGTGCTAGCCGTGCTTCCTGTGGTAAGAACGTGTATTCACATGGCAAAAATGGTCGCCGCGAGGAGAGCGGGCTCTGAATGAGGGTCTCCACGCAGGTACAGTAAGATGAAGTGTGAATCTCCGATCAGCGACGATCCCCAGAGGAGGTATCTTCACCACCGCAGCACCGCAAAATAGCGGTGCCTTGATCAGGATCACACAGCGTCAGACTCTGTCGACCGCATCTCGCTGGCACAATAAATGGTCGCACGGTTTGCACACAACATAAAAAAAAAAGAAAAAAAGTGCACACGGAAAAGGTGGGAGGTGGGGTTCTGTGGCAAGTCCACAGTTTGGGGGAGGTTAAATTTAACTTTGAAAAAAAAGAAATCAAATATATTTCAATGAAAATAAAAAGAGAGAAAAACGAAGAAGAGAGCGAAAAGCGATGAAAACTATGTCGCCAATCACACGGCGGCCTACACATGTTGCACATATAAGGTCTTCTTTATAGTCGAGTGTACACGCATTCCGATCGCAACCCAAAACAGAGCTTCGCTTTTTGTTTTGTTTTGGCTGCGTGGTGTCCTCCATCGTCGGTGACACACACCACAGAGAGGAACGATCAAAAGAATACTGGCTGCACTTGGCAAGAAAAAAAGAGAGATGGAAAAAACGCTAAAAGATGCGCACAGTCGAGAAAAAAAAAAGAGAAACGTAAAAGAGCTGGAAAACAGTTGACAACTATGCTCTCTTTGATGTTCTCCTCTTGGATTTGCTGTTGTTGTTGTTATTTTTTTGTTTGCGTCTCCTCTCGGGTGACCACTCGTTCTTCGTTTGCGTGTCCTCTTCCGCTACTGATTGCAGAACTCCAAAGGTGTAACTTTTCTTCTCCGCTCTTCGGCGGGAAGTGGAAACAAAGGGAAATGCACAGACGTGCTCTGAGTGGTCAGCACGGAGAACGGTATTGTTAAGAGAAGACGAGAGGTACACTCGCGATGGTCTCTCTCCTGATCTCACGGTCGGACGCGCGAGACTACAGCCGGTCCACGATGAATTTTTTTGATGAATCGGAGGAAAAGCGGTTGATCGCACACCATGGTGCAGTGAGACCCACGGTGACATCTGCGTCCGCTCACTTGAGAGAACCGTCATATGAATAGGAACAAGGAGAAACGAGGGGCGTATGCGCACAGACTACGCCAGGTCCGTTGTGAAAGATAGTAAAACAGAAAAGGAAAAAGTAATAAATCAGGTGGTAAACGAAGGGCATGAGATACACATAAGTTGGGGGAAAAAGAAGAAAATGAACTTGAAAGAAAAACACATTGAGGGCTGTTGTGTGTGTGTGTGTGTAAACTGCTATTTTCACATGAGCTGCAATGTCCTCAATTTTTTTTGTTGGGGGGGGGGGGCCTTGTTGTCCGCACATGTGTGCAGATCCGCTCAACTCGCGATTGTCACTAGGGGAGAGGGAAGGGGAAGGAAGGAGGAATGAACTGCGGCTATCCGATGAATCCACACTGACGTGTGTTACACAACCTGCGCCAGGTCGTCCCTGTGAAACGAGTTGTTTCCGGATGTCACAGTCGAAGACTCGACACGCACATCGACGCCTGCCTCCTCCTTGTTCCCGAGATCCTCGCCATCCAGGATGTTCGCACCGAAAGACCTGGTTGGGCGCGTCGATGGCTGCTGTTCCTCACCTGTCTTGTAAACCGAGCCGTCGGAGCAGCAGCGGCAGCACACGACCGCGTAGCAGCCGAAGCGCCAGGCAAGAATCACGAGAACGACGATGAAGACAAACGCGCAGCCGCACGTCACCGTCCCGACAATGATGCGGTCACGCTTTTCTGGTCGCATTGGGCGGGCTTTTATGTCACTCACATGTAAGTGCTGAACGCGAAGTTGTTGAAAAGGCACGAGTAACCTGGTTAACGCGGTCGCGATGGCAGCGGTCGATCCCGCACACGGAGACGCAAAGAGAAGAAGCAGAAGGGGGGGAAGGGGAGAGGTGGAGGTGGGTCACAATGACAATGGGGTGTGCACACGAGATCGGGATTGTCTGTGTGTGTGTGTGTGTGTGTGTGTGTGTGAATGTGCGCTTCGAAGCATAGTCAAGCGCAAGAGACAGTCGATGAGAATATCTCCTTGACGAAGGGGAGGGTACTACTGCGCCATGTGGGAAAGGCCACGGCACTAGTATCTGAATGTGTGTGACAGCACGGTAGCTACGCATTCTTCATAGATCGCATGCCCGTGTGCACCACGGATGGAGTCCGTTCCCGGGCAGCTGGAAAGGTGCTCGGAAAGGACGGCCAACCTAACACTCTTTGGCACCCAAGTGTATGGAAGATAGTTGAATCCGGGCACGCTGACAGAAGGGGAGATCCACACGAGATGATCAGAAACAAAAATCAAACGATGCTGGAAAAGAAAAAGAGGGAAGAGAGATGGAGAGATGGAGAGAAAAAAACGAAATCAAAAACGACAGAGATCAAGTTCTACTATGGATGAAGGCCGTGTGGCACTCAGCGAAGCACACACTCTGTTTTTGTTTGCCACTCTCCCTCTTGATTTGCTGTTCGTTTGTTGCTCATCTTGTTCGCTTGTCTGTTGAGTCTCTAAAGACAAGAAGAGACAGGGAGAGAAAGAGGGGGAGGGGGGGTGGAGAGAAACGAAAAGCACAGACATGGAAAAGACAACAGAACTGGTCAACAGAAAAGAAAAAAAACAGATGGGTGAAGGAAAAGAAACGATGATCGAAAAGGGTAGAGAAACACACACACACACACACGTACACACAAGATCGAAGAAGGAGGAAAGAAAGGAGAGTGAAGTCGTGGGACAGGCACGTGCCTGCAACGATCGTCTGCAGACATCTCTCACGGTCGGCTTCTGTCTCCCTCTCTCTCACTCTCACTCTCACTCAGTGTTGTCCGAACGTGGCGGTGGCGGGGGGGTTTACTGCTCTCCCTCATCTAAGAGTCTGCCGAATGTGTTTGTTTCCCGGATGCGACTAGATTGGCAGCGGCACAACGCGCTTCTTCACGAGGAAGTCGAACACATAGGTGGAGCGCACGAGGTCGAGTCCCGAGCACACACGCACATCGTACGTGGTGACGGCACCTGTCTGCGCCTTCTCGGACATCTCCTGCTTGACGCGCAGGAAGAGCGCCGGCGGGACGTGCCACTCGCTGCACAGCACCGCCTCCTCCGCCGAGAGCGACGCGAAGCCGCGCATGTTGCGGATGTCGAGGACAGCGCCGTACTTGAGCTCAGCCGGGTCCGGGTTGGAGGACTCCGTCGCGCGGCCGGCGTCGAGGCGGCGCGTCATCTCGTTCTCAACATCCACCCGGATGTCCAGCAGGCGCTTCAGGCCAACAGTCCACGCCTCGCAGTCGGTGTCCGAGTCGCACACCACCTCGAGGCTCTTGCCACCGCGCAGGAGAAGGGCGAAGGAGCGATAGTTGTAGGAGCCCAAGTTGCCGGGGGTGATGCTCTGGGTCGGGTCCTGGCGGAACGTGCCGTTGTCCGTCACGGCATCGAGGCGCGTCTTGGCGAGCTTCTCCTCGGAGCTGAAGGCGACGAAAGAGCTGGTGTAGACGCCGAGGACGACCTTCTTGATGTCCTTCAGGTAGATCGTGACGGGCGGCTTGCGGCGGTTGATCGGCGCGCCTTGGTTGTCCAGCTCGCACGAGTGGATGCGCTTGCCGTCGTCGGAGATGAAGTAGAAGCGACGGCGAATGTGGCCCTTGCTCGAGATCTTCGTCATCTTCACGCCGTTGCGCAGGTACGTCAAGACTTGGTCCATCAGGTTGCTCAAGTGGTTCTGCTTCTTGACGGCCTCCTGCATGTTCTCCTTCTTCTTGGCCTGGGCCGACTCGAGGACGCGGTTGCGGTACGCCTCGAGGCCCTTTTCGAGCTTCTCCTTGCGGGCCTTTTCCTCCTCGATCTTCTTGAGGTAGCTCTCCTTCTCCTGCGCAAACACTTCGTCGAACTGGCGGCGCACGGTCTCGGTCTCGTCCGGGTTGACGGGGGTGTCCTCGAGGGAGATGAGCTTGGGCAGGTACTCATCGGTCGTCTTGATGTCCTCGAGCACGGCCTTCTCGGCGGCCTCCTCCTTCGCGGAGACCTGCTCGCCGTTCTGCTTGCGCTCCTCCTCCATGGCCTTGATCTGCTCCACCACCTTGGTGTTGATGTCCTTGATCTGCTTGATCCACTGCTCGCGCTGGCGGCGGCGCTCATCCATGACGTTCTTGCGCGCGGCAAGCACGGTGTCGCGCTCCTTGAGGATCGCATCGCGCCCCTTCTGCTTGTCCAGCTTCGCCATCTCGAGTTGCTTCTGCTTGGCCAAGATGGCCTCGCGGCGCTCCGCCAGCTCCTCCTCGACCTGGGTCATCTCCTCCTTGAGCTGCTCCGACGCGGCCTCCTCGGCCTCCTTCTTCTGGCGGGTGCGCTCGAGCGTCTGCTCGTACTCGCGGGTGCGGTCATCGCGCTCGGCCTGGAGCTTCTCGTTCTCCTTCTTCTTTTGCGCCAAGGTGGCCTCGAGTTGAGCGAGCGTGGTGCCGCTGTTCGCCTCCTGCTGCTTGATGAGCTTCTGCGCGTCGTCCTTGGCCTTCTTGCGGATCATCTCCTGCTGCTTCTCGCGGGCCTCCTCGCGCTTCGCCTCGATGGCGTCAAGGCGCTTCTGCTCCTCCTCGCGGATGTTGGGGATCTGCTTGGTCGACTCGCAGATGCACGGCTTGTAGTCGTACACGGTCTTGGCGATCACGACCTCGTCGCGCAGCTCCGTCACGTCCTGGTCGAGGCGCCACTTGTCCACGGCGAGATCCCGCAGCATGGAGCCGATGCTGGAGGAGCCCAGCGTGTTGCTGATGCGCTTCGCCATGGACAGCGCGTGGAAGTTCTCCTCCGCCCACTTGCCGTCCGAGAAGCAGTGGATCAGGAGGTGCGTGACGGTCGGGCCGTTCTTGGCGGAGCGCTCGTAGCCCTTCTCGGCGTTGTAGCAACGGCGCAGCAGCTGGCTCATCTTGGACTTGCCGAACGGCACACGCAGGCGGCTACACTTGATGCTGGAGACGATGCCGGCAGCGGAGAGGAGCACGCGGTGGGTCTTCTCGTACATGGCGATCTGACCGGCGTTGACACCGCACAGGACCGGCCGCTCCGAGTCGCCGAGGGAGATGAAGTTCATCGAGTTGGACTCCTCGTAGTTGCCCATGGCCTGCTCGTCCTCGTAGCGGAAGAGCTGCAGCATAATGGTGTTGCCGTTGTACGGTGGCATCGCCTCGAGCTCGGGCGTCGACTGCTTCTCCGGCAGCACGTCCGCGAACGCCGTGGCATAGTTCTCGGCGATCTTCTTGAACACGTTCCTCACATCGGAGGAGGACGCCACCTTGGCCCGCTCCACCATGCGCACGCGCGGGCCCTCCTTGACGGATTCGACAATGACGCCCAGCTCGTTCTCCGCGTTCACCAGGTCGACCAGGTGCTCGTCCTGGCCCAGCACGAAGCACGAGATGGTGAAGATACCCTTGTCCGCGGAGACCACGTCGGAGATGATCTTGGCAGCAAAGCCTTCGTCGTTCTTGGTGCCGTACATGAGCTGGCGCTTCGGCGTCGAGCGAACACCAAACCCAAACACCACCAGGTTCTGACGGTTCTTGACAAAGTCGCTGGCGGCGGTGGACAGGGACTTCTGCGCCAGCTTGGACGCGTTCGGGCTGTCGAAAACGGTGTCCACCGTGAAGCTCGCCTCGTTGTGCGGGAAGCCCGCGTCACGCAGCTCCGACGGCGTCGTGAAGACGACCGCGTTGCCGGATGATTTGATCGAGGGGGCCATGCTTGATCCCGACTGCATGTCGTGGATGCAGACAGCGATGGTGGCTTCCATGGACATTTTGGTGGTGCGAAGGGGGGGGAGGGACGGGGGGGGGGGGTAAATGAATGGAAACTGACTCTGCAAACGGAGAGTGAGTGCAGAGGAGTAGAAAGATATAGTGTGGGGTGGGGGAAACGGAAAAGTGACAAAAGAATCTGTTGTAGTCTCTTGTTCACAGGCTTTTGCTAGGTAAAAATGCGCTAGGATTTCTTCGTATTGGTGAATAGGTGGAGCGTGAGGAGGACGAAAGCAGGTGAGCACTTGAGAGAGCAACAGTGAAATGTCGAGGCTAGACGGATACAGTGGCCGTGGAATACCGGCGGAGAAAGTGTCGTGAAAGTGGCAAGGCCAGCCACTGCCGTGTCCGCTTCAACAAGCGCGTAAACAGACATGCAAGATATATCGATGTATGTAGACAAGAAAGCGACTTCCGTGAAGCTCTACAGATTTTCGTTTTCCATGTTGCTCAGTATTGAGATGGTGTTCTTTGGTGTTGCAGATTTGAGTAAGCACTGTGAGCAGGGAGAGAGTGCTGCGGTCTCACATGCACGGTATTTGGCTGTTCCACTGCGTGAACCGGCGGAACACGAATCGTGCCGCGACGCACGCACACAGGCTCAGCACAGCACCGTAGCTTCGCTGTCCAACGGTCAAGATCTGAAAACCTCGAAGCAAAAACGTGAAAAAGGCAACGTCAACAACAGCGAGCAACCATGACGGCATGACCCACACGAAGAACAAAATGTACAGGAGCTTGCTGTGCTGCGCGATGGCGACGACGCGCGCCCAGAGCCGCAGCACGCGCTCGTAATCACTCCCTTTGGGGCGTAGCTGACTACCGACCCAGACGCTCACAGTCATGATGATCGCCAGCTCTGCCACCGCGAAGAAAAAGAGCCGGGGCAGTGTTGTAAACACCATCAAAACAACGGACTGGACGTCTGTGTTCTGCGTCATGCTGACCATCTGAATAGAGCTTGAATCGTTGCAGTGCATCGCCATCATCGTTGGCGAGCCAGAGCTATCCGTCGTGCACAGCGCGACGACCGCATCGAGCAGGCAGCACATGAGCCACAGGAAAACGCACGACGGCAAGTACCAGTGCTCGTTGTACAGGACGTGCAGCCATGCGGCACTGCGCAGCAGTACCACGTCGATCCAAAGCTGCACTGGGCTGAATTCAAGGTACGTGTCACAGGAGCGATCACAGTGCGCACACCGTTCGACGGTTCGGGTGTATGGGTTAATGAGCCGCTTCACCGGCTGCTGGCACTCGATACAAACAGCCATGAGTCCCTTTTTTGTGTGTGAGTGTTAGACGGCACGAGTACGTGGAGAAAGAGAGAGAGCAGGAATACGTTGAATAGTTCACAGAGCGAGCAGCTGAGCAATAGAATAGGAAGTAGCAGCGAAGCAACGAATGTACGTTATTCAAGTGACCACGGAGCGGGCATTTGTTTTGCCGTTGTCAGCGTACTCTCAACTGCCAAACGAAGATCTCTTGTGCCATTGCACGCCAGAGAATCAGAAAAGAAGCGTTGTGAAGACGGAACCGCGACAAGTGGGCCTCCTTGTCACGCCATACGGTGGGGGCGGGAGCGGTCGGAATTGAGCTGCTGTTGTGAGAGCGGTGGCCCTCAGCCACGGTTTGCCTTCGTCTCCCCTTTATGAGTTTCGTCATGTTGTTTTTAATTTTTTGAGTGTGGCAGAAAAAAAATGCCATATAATAGTGGTGGTGGTCTTTGACGATATCTAGAGAGTCTTCAAAGTGGTCTTGTGGTGTGTCGTATTGCTTGCGCACACAGGTACGCAGATGGCCACACGCGCGCGTGCAGGTGTGTCTGCTCGCAAGGCTTCGCATTTCATTTCACTTCCGACTGTCTTTCGTTTTCTTTCTTTCCATTATGGGCGGGGGGAGAGGGAGAGACTCACGCAGAGACACACATGCGGTCATGGAAAACGCGCGCGAGAGAGAGGTGCGACTTGTCAGATAGATGTCGCTGTTGTGCGTTAAGTTTCCTCTTCGCCGGAATGCTTGGCAATGTCAATGCCGAGCGGTTCGTTGCGGCGGACCACGCGCGCTGGCACGACCATGCTGCCGAGTTTGGTGATCTTGGAGGTGTCCTCGCGCACCACGACGCCACCGAACTCATCGCCGATCATCCAGCCACAGAAGATGGGGAAGTACTTGCCTTCGAACTTCTTCAAAAACAGTCGGCGTTGGTACACCACAACCGAGTCGAAAAACTTGCCGGCGGAGCACTCGTTCGCCTTGTCCACCGACTGCGCGAACGCCGCGGTGAGGTCGGCGAAGGACGGGTTGACGGAGTCCCGCAGCGAGCCGGCCGACGGCAGCTTTGGCGCCTCGCTGAGCTTGCGCTCGTCTGTGACTGGGTCGTACATGGTGATGTTCTGTCCGGCGCGCCCATTCACGGGCTTGGAGATGTAGTGCTCGGAGATGATCTCCTGCGTTTGCGAGAAGGAGGCGAGCAGCATGTTCTCGTGGTCCGGCGCAAGGGCGTGCATGAAGGGAAGGATGGCCTTGCTGCCGGTGATGGCCTTCCACAGCGGCTCCAGCACGCGCACGTGGTTGTTGAGCAGAATGTCAGAGAGGGTGGGTGACTCGTTGGTGGCGCTGCTCTGTTTTTGCGCAGCGTATTGGTGCAGCACGGTGTCCCACGACCACGTCTTCCAGACGAGCAGCACCTCCTCGCCGTCGCGGTCGAGGATGGTGGGGTGACTGCTGCGGATGGTCTGCGGGGCGGAGTGCACGGGCGACTTGGTGCCGAACTGGAAGCCCTCGAGCTTGAGACATAGCTTCGTGCGGAAGCCAGCCGCTTCAGCAAAGCGAGCCATGCACAGCGCGGTGTAGCGCTCCTCGTCGTCGTCGTCGATCATAAAGTGGATGAGGCGATGTTGCGGGCACGCCTTGTCGTTCGTGAGCAGCTGCGCAAAGTAACGCACGCACTTGCCGCCGAGGAAGGAGCCGGTGGAGTGGCCCTGCGTCACGTGGTGGGCCTGCGCCATCTTGTCCTGCGTGTCGCAGCACTCCAGCAGCGCGGCGGAGGAGTCGCAGTTGTACTCGAGCATAACGACGTGCTTGCCGTCGTAGCCAAAGTCGAAGCGACCACCCATCGGCGGCGTCAACTCCCAGGCGCGTCGGAGAAGAGGCTGGATATCCGGCGGCACGCCAAAGTAGTGCTCCAGCAGATGCGGGGCATCAGGGTCGGCGAGGATCTGCGCGGTGGCGGCGATCGCGATCTCGTGCAGCGAGGCGGCGGCGCGGCTGATGCGGCTCCACATGTTGTAGTCGAGGAAGTAAAACGCGCCAGGCACGTCGGCCTCGTTGGCGGCGGCGTCGGCATCCTCAACAGAGCCCGTCTCAATGAGGGAGTGCTTCAGGTAGTAGTCACACCTGTCCTTGACGTCGATCCACGGTAGCGTGACCTTCTTCTCGACCGGGAAGCGCTCAATCACGCCGGGGCCGGTGATGATGCGGTAGCGGTCGGCCACGTTGTTGGCGCGGAAGTCGTAGTCGCCCGCGCTGACCGAGATCCACCCAATGACGGGGTCCTCATCAACCAGCTCGACCGTGCCGTCGGCCTTGGTGCGGAGGGGCAGCTCGCGGCTGAACGGACTTTCCTCGGGGTACTCCTCGAAGCCCTGGTTCTGCTCGGCGATGCGCACACGGCGGGCGTCCCCGTCACCGACGACGTCCGTCACGACGGCCGCGTGGCCAAACGGCAGCTCGCCGCCCGATTGCCACACAACGACGTCGCCGCTCGCGGGGGCCGTCTGCGACGCGCCGTTGGCGAACCGCTCGACAGCCACCGGCTCGCCACTGCCCACGTCGACGAGGAGCGGATCGGTGGCCCAGAGGTCCTCGGCGGTGGGCACGGACTTCATCCACACGCCCTTGACGGACGCGAGGTGGCGGCGCACGTACTCGACGCACTGCCACTGGATGCCCAGGTTGGTGAAGGGTGCGGATGTCTTGTCGCTGTTGCGGTCGAAGCTGGAGAGGCTGTCGTACGCGGCGGCGATGGATGCCGTGTCGCTGAAGGTGGTCTCCTCGCCGTTCGACATGACAGGCACGCCAGCGTGGGTGACGCCGATCACCTCACCGAAGGGGACCTCGCGTGTGCCGCGGTGGTGGGACTGGTAGTGGTGGGACTTGCGCGCATTGTTTGTGGCAGGCATGGTCGAGCGTGGAAGCTTGCGCAGGCGTGCGTGAATGACGTCTAGCGGAAGGTTGGCGATCTCGTGAAAGGACGCGTTCGCACTGGCACGAGGCGTTCCGCGTGTGCACCGAAGAAGCCGGGAGATGCAGAAAATGATTGATTTGTGCGCGTCACTACCGCGAGGAATCTGACGAAACACGCAAGAAACGAATTTGCGGGTGATTTGGTGAAACGCCGAAAAACTGAGGTGTGTCTCTTGCTTGGCTGCTGATGTAGTTGTGGGGACGGTATAATAATGTTGTTCGCTTCTGAGTCTGAATGTCGTTTTTTTTTGGGGGGGCGGGGTCGCTAAAGTTTGGAATACGAGAGAGAGGGGGGAGAGAGAGACAAAAACGAACAAGCAAAAGAGAGAAACAAGAGGAGGGGGGATGAGTGTTGAAGCACGTCACGGAGAAACAAGGTAAAATGGACACGAGACGTAGCAAGAAGTTCAAGCGCCGCTGGCGATGGCGTGTTCGAAAACACCAATACGATGAGCAGAGACAAAAGGGGGGAGGAGGGAAGTGAAGAGAGAGAGAGAAGGGGGAGAAGACCGGCGTTTGTAAAGGCTGTGAGAAAACAACAGATTCATGCTGGGCACAAAAGCGATGAGCACGGAGAGTAAGCTTAAGCATACACGCACAAGCACACATGGTCAAGCACTCGACAAGCCGGCTGTGTGTCTGTCGAGTAGCACGCCGTGTGGCGTGCAACTCTGTTCGTGGGTGTGTGTGAAGGTGACGGCGCCGGTCCGTTCAACCGAAAAAAATAAAGGTGCAGTTTGAGTGCTGTACTCCGATGCTGTGCGTTGAAGGATTGCGTATGATGAGAGCTTGATGATCTTGTTTGAATTGAGGGAGGTCGCCTATCGCCGCTGGACCCGCCCGCTTGAAAGGGAGGAAACAAAAACAAAACAGTGGAGAGGGAAAAACAAAAAGACAGTCAACTCAAACAAGGAGAAGGGGGAAAAAACAAACTCTCCAGCGCAAAGCTGCGTTTCACGCCTTTTTATTGTCGTTGTTGTTGTGTTTGATGTCCTTACATGTGCCTCTCCACTTTTCTTTTCTTTTGATTGGCGCGGTGGTGCTGAGAGGATGTGATTCCGCGCACGTCCATCGCAGTCCCCACACAGACACACACGCATCGCATTTCGTGCTTCTTACTTGAGGCCAGCAGCCGTGAGAGCGCACTCACGGTAGAAGAAGTAGCCCGCACACGTGAAGTAGATGGCAAGGCACGTCACCAGGAACGTTCCCGCGGCGTCTGTCAGACGATCTGTGGTGGGCTTGGAGTAGATGATGGGTGTGTTGCCCACACACTTGGTGACCAGGGACGGCGGCTTTGCGCCGTTTTGCTTCTGAGTCTTGGGGTTCGACATGGGAGAGATGGTGGAAGTGGAAGTGATGTGAATGTAATTCCTGCGGTTGTGATCGAGGTTGTTGCTCTTGTTGTTGATGTTTTTTTTTTTGATTGTCTGTGTCTTGCACGACTCGGAGTTGCGTTTGTTTGTCGGCGCAAGGTGTGTGGGGGTGTGGTGTGAAACCAGTAATGACCTTAAGAATGGCTGCTGACTTTTGCTTGCTTGAGAGAATGGGAGAGTGTGTAAGAAAGAGCCGAGCAATCAGGAGTGGGGGAAAGTGGATGGTGGGAAAGGGAAAGGGAAGTGTGAGTTGTGTGCATGTGGGGTGTCAACAATGAAGAGCCACATCATCCGTCGTCTCGTTGCATGTGTAAAGAGGTTGGCAGCCATGCGTGGTAGGGTGCCTTGACTACGTGGAACGTACGCACCTCGCACCAACGTGCACAGCAAATGTGCGACACGGTCAGCACGTGTGCCGCTGGTTGGCGACGGTCGCAGCGTGTGTGCTCCCGACGCGCGGCAGGCACAACTTGTGCTTTGTTTCAAAGTCCCCAGTGCACCGCATGTGATGGTGGCCTAGCGCACCGCACAACACGTTCTAGGGACGTACATCATCTTGTTTTTTGATGTTGGTTTACTCACGACGATGTGCCGCATACGCACACTGGCTCTCTGAAGAACAACGACAACAACAACAACAGCAGTGCGTCACCATGTAGCCAAACACACACATAGACACACGAAATGTGAATAGTTGGCATACACTTAGCTAAGGAAAGAAAGAAGAAACAAACGCGGGGGAAAACGTACAAGATTGTGTCTATTGCTCGCACACCTCGCCAGGACCACACTGTGAGTCACCTGGCGAATTATTATGCGCGTCTGAACAAGGAGGAGGGAGGGGGGATGTCTGGGAGCACACACGGCTGATGGATTCTCACGGCAGCGGTGCGGCAACAGGGGAAAGGGGGTGCCGAGTGGGCTTTACTTGGTGTGTGTGTCGACCTCACGGTAGAACAGATAGGCCGCCACTGTGAAGTAGATGACAAAGCACGTCACAAAGAAGATGCCGACGAGGTCCTTGCACGTGTTTCCGGTCGTGGGCGTGAGCACCACATTACACCGGCGCGCGAAGAAGTTCCCGATGGCCTGAAAGATGTTGCGGCGGGGGTGGGTGCGGTAGACGACACCGCTGGCCGACGCCTTGTGTCCCGACTGCGCGCGGGCCATGGCCTCGTCGATCAGGCGCTGCACAGCGGCGGGGTCCGGTGCGGGCATGGTCGCGTCCATGGGTGACTCGATCACCTTGCTGCCGCGCGTGCCGGACGCGCGGGGGGACGCCGTTCGCGAGCCCGAGCGGGAGCGAGAGCGGGAGTTCGACTTGGAAGGCTTTCCGCGAGGGGGCATTGTGTCAGCACAAACGAGACAGAGCACGAGTGGTACGGAACGGAAAGGGAGAGCGACAGGCAGCGGGGGGCTAGTGGAGTTTGTAGAGCCTCTCAGTAAGGGAGGAGAGTACACAGACGGGAAGGAGACAGAAAGATTGGAAATGGGAACGAGGGGGGGAGTACAGTACAAGCAGAGAGAGTTGGTTGTCGTGTGCCTCTGTGAAAAGCTCAACAGTGGACGTTCGTGCGCAAAAGAAGGGAGGTAAAGCCTGTAGCCACGCAAGTAGTCCTGGGATAGAGTAACGTGGAGAAGAAGAAGAAAAGGTCACAGGAAGGGCAGTGAGTGGGCTTTCCAAATGAAAATGGATTCTCACGGCAGGGATCAACCGGCCCACAGTCTGGTGGCGACGTAGCCTTCGTTTGGCAATGTGCGTGTGTTTGTGTTTGTGTTTCTACGTTTGAAGGGTAGAAGGAAAAAGGAGACGTTTGAGAGTGTAAATAACGAAGAGAAAAGGAGACGTTGGGGAACGTTTTGGTTTAAAAACAAAAAAAGCACAAATACGGCACGCATCAGCGCGTGTCTGCGCATCCTAAAGAGAGCGAATCAGATCAAGCAACTTGGGGAGGTACACCTTTGTGCCGCCCAGCACGGCAAAGTCGCGGAGAATGCCCTTCTCACGATAGAACTCGAGCATGGGCTCGGCCGTCGCCTCGTACTCGTCCTGTCGCTTCACCACCACATCAAGCTGGTCATCCTTGCGCGTGACGAGGGGCTCCGTGCAGCCGCACTTGTCGCAGACACCGTCGACCTTGGGCATGAGAGGGTCCATTTTGATGCCGCCCTCATCGATCTTGGCGGCGTTGTACACGAACCCGCATTCGGGGCACATGCGGCGAGAGGACAGCTTGGCGATGATAACGTTGCGCGGCTGGGTGAGGTTGATGACGTGGGCGATCTTGACGGAGTCGCCGCTCCAGAGGGTCTGTGCCTGCTTGATGTTGCGCGGATAGCCGTCGAGGATGTAGCCCGCGGGCGTGTCCAGGTTGGCCAGCCGCTTGGCGACCAGCTCCGTGACCACCGCGTCGGGTACAAAGACACCCTTTTCGATCATGTCCTTCACTTTCTTGCCGGTCTCGGTGCCAGCAGCCACCTCGTTGCGAAGCAGATCGCCGCTAGAGATTGCCGTGACATTGAGTGCGGTCGCTGCGCGCGATGAGTAGGTGCCCTTTCCAACACCAGGCGCACCCACGAACAGCAAACGTAGAACCTTGGAAGACATACCGCACAGCTGAGCCAGGTGAAAAGACTTACGTAAGCGTGTGGATATGTGTGTGTATGAGAGAGAAAGAGAGAGAGATCAACAGATGTAGTGGCGGTAAGATCTGGTGGTGGCCAGCAATCCAGAGAGAAACGAAGTGTGAGGAAGAAAATCAGTATTAGAGGAGGGGCAAGAGGGGCTCAAAGAAGAGGTGTCGTTGTACTACAGAGCACGTGTAGCGAGACGGCGAATCCAAGGACAGCCAAGGAAGCACCAAGGGCAAAGAGAGCTGTGCGTACCTTGGCAACAGGTGCAACCACGCGCATACACCCGCTCTCTCGTGCTCTCCCTCACTCGGAGAAGACGGCCACGAAACGGAGACCGAGAGGCGGCGAGATCGCGGTCGATCAACGAGAGTTCTGACGTTCTTTTGGCACCAACTCCTCGCATTTAGTAACATCATTGATGCGTGTACATATTGTCTGTGTGCGTGTGTGTGTTTGTTATGTGGGGAAAAAAAAGAGAACAGTCAACGCTCGGGAGCAAGCAATTGCATGTGTGGCTGTGTTTAGGATTAATGCGTCAGTGTCTCGTCCAACGCAGAAGACTGCGCATGTGTGATTAATCGTTGATCAAGGGGGGTTCCCCATCGGTCAGACCGAGGGTAAGGACAGCAACCGGCACGTCTCGTAGCACGCAAAAAAAAAAGGGGGAAAAGCAGAGGTGTGCCGCCTCAGTTACTGCTTGTGTGTCTTTTTGTTCTTGAGCGCCTTCTTCACCGGCGCACCCGCCGACTGCTTCGTCTTCTTTGGTTGAGCAGGGACAGAGGTCGTCTCCTTTGACGCCGTGCGAGCCTTCTTCCTCGCTGGCGCTGAGGACGACGGCGATTGTGAGGCGGGTGCCTCCTCTTCACGCGGGCGCTTCTCACCATCGCCAGCGGCAGGCGCCACGGCCTCGAGTGCCTTCCTGTCCGCAGGTGTGAGAGCCAGCGCAGCCTTGTACAGAGGCTGTGTCTCGTCCAGAAGAAGCATTTCGCGCGCGATGAGTTTGACGTGGTGGCGGCTGACCTTCTGCAGCTTGTCTGCGTCGGTCACGAGCTGCATAAAGGCGCGCGTCACGGCCGGGAGTGCCATGAGGTGGGAGGACATGGCGGGCTTGCTGCAAATCTCGACCACCTCGGTCTCGTAGTCGCTTGTCAGCCATGTGTGATGATTCCACTCCTTGTTCTCCATGCTGAACAAGTTGTGCTCGCTCCAGTTCGGGAGCATGAACTTGTCCTTGCGCTCCTGCTGCGGCGTGAGCAGGTGGATGAGAATGAGGTACCCATACGGGCTGTTCACCACCTGTTGCAGGTGGGCAGCGAGGTCATTGACGATGTACTTGCTCTGCATCTGCGGGTCGTAGAGCAGGTCAAGGAGGCGCGCCACGACGGGGGCGCCGTACTTGCTCGTGGTGAGCTCGCCAAGCATGTCGTTGAAGCTGCGCAGCACCTCCTTACGCTTCTTCGGCTCCGTGAGGGAGAAGGCCAGGCTCGTCAGCACGGCACCCTCCCGACCGAGGCAGATCTTCGCGAGGTGCGGGCGCAGCGTGTCGCACAGCTCGCTCACCTCCTCGCGCGTGCCGTGGCGGATAAAGGCGTACAGGAGGCGCTGCACGAACGGAAACTCAACTGCCTCCTTCTGGGAAACGAGCTTGTCACCGAGGTCGAAGAGACGGGTCAGCAGGCGCTTCTTCAGCGACGCGTTGCCGGCGACGACGTCCTCGAGCACTGGGTAGCCCTCCCACCGCTTCATCACCGCCACGTTGTCCTTGAAGATGGAGAGCAGCAGGAGGTTCCTATCCAGAGGCGTGCCCCAGCGGCTGCTGTAGGTGGTGTGAATCACCTCGATGCCAAACTTGTGGGAGATGAGCACAGGCACAGCTGGCACCACCTGCGCGAGGAGCGTCTTGTAGAGATCATGTGAAGCGTGGCGGACCAGGGCACACACCACAAAGTGCGCGTACGCATCCTTGGCGTGGTCGGCAAAGTCGCGCGAGATGAGCTTGGTCAGCTTGTCCACCTGTGCCGGCGAGCCGTACTTGATCATCGACTGCACCACGCGGCTGCCGCTGGGCGTGCGCACGAGGGCCGCAAACTTGGGCTCCAGCAGGTGCAGCAGCTTCTCCACGATGGGGTACTTGTGCTCGTACGCCGTCTTCTTGTCCACCACACCGGAGCTGCCCTCCGCCGCTGCGTCGTCGTCCTCGGCCGCCTTGCCCTTGTCCTCAAAGGTCCGCAGCTTCTCCCAGAGACGGAGCATCTCGCCGTGCTCAGACGTCATCTTGAGCGCGTGCTTCTCGGCGGCATCGAGAATGCGGCCCTCCTTCTTCTTGATGAGCGCGCTCTTTGTGAGTCGGTCGGTCTTGGGCAACGAGCTGAGGCGAGCCTCGCGGGCCTCAATCTTCTTGGTGTTCGTGCGTCCCATGCTGAGCCGCAAAGGTGAAACAGAGAGAGAGGGGGAGAAAGAAACGGGAGGGTGGTACTGATCGCAGGGAAAAGAGGGAAGACGTGTAGAAAACGAGGGGAAGCCATGAGGGGCAGAGTGAGAGAATGAAGGAGCGGGGAAGACGGCGGGAAGTGTCAATACTCGGACAAATGTACGGAACGGAAACACACCGGCCATGTGGGGGTAAGGTGCCATGAGAGCTGCAAACGTGAGCTTTGCTCTGTATGATTGGGCGGGAGGACAGCTATGTCGCTGTCGTGCGAGAAACATGGAAAAGTTTGGAGGTCAACGCACATTGGTAGATTCAACAAGGGTGGCAAAAAAAAAAAGAAGCGGCATATGTCAAGAGAGAAGTGTACAGGGCTGGTGGTGTCTCGCCCAGTCTTCTTTTTTTGTCACTTTTCCACTTCTCATCGATGCCATCAACGTCACTGTTGAACGGCTTGAGTGATTGGCTTCACAGACGTGATGATGCGTGCGGTGTGCGCACGCATGGCGTGTAGGGCCGCGTACTCGGCCTGGAAGCAGCGAACGTTCTGCCAGAATTGGTGGTCCCTCTCACTCACTACGAGCGCCTCATCGCACAGCGTCTCCACGTGGGCCTCGAGCGCAACAAACGTCTCGCGCACGGGGCGCTGGCACGTGGCAAGGCAATCGTGCAGTGACAGTATCTCCTCGTAGTTTGCCGTCAGGGCTGCGCAAGACGGGAGCTGAAACGGCCGCTTCCTGTCCGCCGACGTCATCTCGATCCACTTGGCGTGCGTGCTCAGTGACGCGCCGAGGTTGGGCGTGCAGAGCGCGTGGAGCAGTGCGCCCGCCTCGTGAGAGGCAACGGCAAGTCCGTGCTTGTACTCGGACCAGACCCGCACCATCTGCTCGAGCTCTGAGCTGGAGTACGCGCCTTCAGAGCGCACGCCGCTCGCAACCTTCCCAGGTGGTGGGGCCGGCGACGCGATCAGGCTCACGCCACCCTCACTCTCATCATCATCACGGCGTCGCTTGCGGTGTGCGTGTGCGGCCGAAGAAGAGGATGGTGACGTGTCGCTGTCAGTCTGCTTACCCGAGTCGACCGCGGCCACGAGCACGGGTGTGCCACTGCCGCTGATGCTGCACGTCAGCCAGCTCGCCAGTAGTTGGCGTGCCGCATCGTGCGGCTCGGCCACCGCGTCCTGCGACAGCGGCGGGAAGTGGTCATCTAGCCAACGGAGCACACCCTCCACGGCAGCCGACTGTCTTTGTGGTGAGACGGAATCAGGTAGGTGCACCACGCTGCTCGAGGTGCCCTCCCTTCGCTGCATCTCTGTTGCTGATGCCGCCTGTTCACAGTACGTGGCCAGCACATTGTGGGTTGCCGTCTTGGGATGCTCCCGTGCAGGCGGTGAGGGGTCCTCAGCAGACGGTGGTGATGCCGCTGTAGGTGAGCGTGCCAGAGGAGCTGGAGCGGCACGTAATGATGTCGTGGGCTCTCCCTGCTGTGCGCCAGAACAAGAAGAGAAACTGTTCTTTGGCGTATGCGATGGGCAGTACGGCGGCGGCAGATTGGCGACGTCCACGCCCAAGAGACTCAGCGTGTCAAGAACCTGTTCCTTGAGTCGGTGCAGGTCCACCAGGAGCGAAAGCAGCGGGTCCACGACTGAGGCAGAGCCGCCAGCACGTAGCGACCGCTGAATCGCCTGTTCCAGCAGAGGGCCACCTTTACCCTCACAGCGCGGTTCCGCTCCAACGCTGTTTTGATTCGCATGTGTCATTGACTTCTGTAGTAGCAGTAAGTAGCTGTAAAGCAGGAGACAAGTGTGTGTCGCAAGGAGGGAGAAAATGAGGTTGTGTCACCGCTAGCGCGCCAGTGGCGATCCAAGGTAACCGTGCACAAGTCAGAAGAAGAGGAGAGAGAGATTGAGGGGGGGATCATACAACAGGAGCCGAGGAACCGTACTGCGTCACTCTGGGGACGGCGTGGTCGCCCCTCACGCACGTAGTCACATGGGAGGGGGGGAGGAGGGGTACGATCCTGCGCTCGCCACATTGAGATGTCACATATTTGCAGAACAGAACGCGGCATTTGACTGCGGCATATACGCATGTGGCTGAATAGAAACCAACGCGGTAGAGCTGAGTTTCAGGTGATGCGTGCACGTCAGTCTCTGTACACCGCGTGCATCGTTTGCTCGATTGAGGGGAGGAGGTGGAGACAGCGATGCGGTGGACTGGGACACACCTTGATGAGATGTGAAGGTGTCGTTTGTGGTGCGTGTGTATGTTTGAGCGCGTAGTAGTATTCGTCGGCGGTACAAAAGCGAGCGAAAGGAAACAAAAACAAAAGTGGCTCACGTTTCAACAAACAAAGCAAACTCTGAGAGAGGGAGAAGACAGGAACAGACAGGAAAACGAATCAAAAAAGGAAAAAATGCATGTCGCACGCTCGAGCATATTCTTGCCACACAGAGAGAAGCAGACAGACAGGCACTTTTCTTTTATTCAAGTATGAGATTGAGAGCCAAGGGGGAACGGACTGGCGAGCGGAGCTAAGTGTGATTTGCCCAACAGCACCGTCGGTGCCCAACATCTCTGCTAGTGCAACGTGCGTATGTCTCTGTCCACGCGTGCGTGTGTGTGTGTGTGTGTGTATGTTTCACCGAAAAGCCACGGTTGAACGACAGAGTCCCCGATCTGTTTTTTATGTATATATACGGTTTTGCAGCCTGAGGTGTTTTGTCATAAGTTTGTGTCTAGTGCGTGTGCGTGTGAAAGCGGTCCTCTGGTGTGGCCTACGGCGGTTGCCAAATGCGTGAAGCAAGTGGAGTACCGGGCGTCGACAGAGGCGCAGACGCACGAAGAAGCACGTCGCACGACGCGACAGACACACGCACTGACGCCTCGGTCTGGAGGAGTAGAGGAAAGAAAGGGAGGTCAGCGGCCACGTGTGCGACTAGTAACAGCGAAGGGGTGGACTGTCCAGACAGTGACACACTCTGCGTGTGGCGCGACATTCTCCAGTTTGGTGGGTCAACAGTCGCCAGATCAAAATTACGGCAGTCTGACGGGCGTGGGGAACGGGAAGCATCGAACAGCTCTGTGGAGAGGGCGCTAGGATGAAGGAAAGATCAACGTGTAAAGAAAACCAGAAAAGGAAAGAAAGAATCGCATGGGCGAAGAGAAAATGCGAGAGCAAACATAAAAAGCCTGTGAACATGTGCGAGGGACGGAGGGGCGAACGAGATCCAGCAACTGTGAGCGCGTGTGTTTGTGTGGGAAGGGGAGGTGAAACGTAAAACCAAAAAAAAAAGAAGCAAGAGCACCCCCAAACGACTGTGCCACACTACAGCAAACAAAAAAAGAAAGTACGTTAGGGTGGTCACCACGTTAGAATGTGAGTACTCCAACGTGGCGGCGAATGGTTACCTCGCGCGTCCCTTCATCTTCCCTCTCTGTGTACGTTACCCACACAACACGCACACACGACTCGGGGTTGGCTATCGCCCTCCGTCCTCTATGTATCCCGCTGAGTACACGCCTCCGGTTGTGGTGGTGGTTGCGATACAATGGTGTCGTTGTGGCTGCCGCTTTGCCTCTCAGTTGCTGCCGTCGAGGTAGTTGTCGGCCGTGCACGTGAAGCCACCGAACAGCTGCTGTTGCCCCGAGTTGAGCTGGGAGGACTGCGCAGGGGTGTTCACCACCTGGTTGGGGTTCTTCGCTGGCGCAGCGCCGCCGCCGTTCTTGGCAGCCAGCATCTCCTCCACGGTCGGCAGCGGCGTCCACTTGGGCGGCAAGATCTTCTTCGCCATCACGTCGTCAAAGCTAATGCCGGTCCAGAACGGGTGCGCCTTCACCTCGGGGCCCTTGATGCGACGGCTAGGGTCCTTGATGAGGAGACGGCTGATCAGGTCCTTCGCCTCGGGCGACAGCTGCACCGTGCTCGGGAAGCGGAGGTCCGAGTAGAGGATGTTGTCGAACACCTCCTTCATGCTCTTACCGCTGAACGGCGTGCGGCCGCAGAGCATGCGGTACAGCAGGATGCCAAAGGACCAGAAGTCCACGGCGTTCGTGTACTCGCGCTGGCGAAGCACATCTGGCGCGACGTAGAACGGGGAGCCCACGAACGAGTTGGCGCGCAGATCCTTGTCGGACACGTCCTGGCCATCCTTGTGGAAGTCCTTCGACAGACCAAAGTCAGCCAGTGCGCAGTGGCCGTCACCGGCAAGCAGAATGTTCTCTGGCTTGAGGTCGCGGTAGATGACGCTGTGCTCGTGAAGGCACAGGATCGCGAGGAGGATCTCCGCACCGTACAGCTTGGCCGTGAAGAGATCCAGTTGCTTGTTGGGGACAGAGTTCATGTACTTGTCCAGGTCGCCACCAGGCATGTAGTCCATCACGAAGAAGAGCTTGTGCTCGGACTGGAACGTCCAATACAGCTTCAGCAGGTACGGGTGGTTCAACCGCGTGAGCACGTTGCGCTCCGTGAAGACATCCTGGACGCGCTTGTTGTCGAGCAGACCCTGCTTGTTCACCACCTTCATCGCGTAGTACTTGCCGGTTGAGATGCGCCGGCAGAGCACCACGTACGCGAAGGAGCCCTTGCCCAGCACATCCAGGCTCTCGAAGTCGTCCTTCGTCAGCTTTTCCTGCGCAGCGGCGGGTGCCTCTTCCTTCTTCTCGTGAGGCTCGGAGTGGCTCGAGCGCTTCTCGGTCGTGTCCTTGTCGTCCTTCTTCTTATCCTTGTCCTTCTTGTCCTTCTTGAACAGCTTGGCGAACATGATGCGTGGAGTTCAGAGAGTCCGGTTTTTCTTAATGCTTTTATAAGTGTGCGTCTGTTTTTGGCTCAGTCCTGTGCGAAAACAAAATTGGGAAACGCAAAGGTCACTGGGACGAGTGGCGACGGGAGAGGTAATAAGTGTGGGGGGTGATGGCGTGTGCGTCGGTGCTTGTGACGATGAGGACGCACAACAGGTGGAAAAAAAAAGAGAAAGTAAATACGGAAAAAGCGATTGGAGTTGTTTGTCTGGGTTTCTTGTAGCGGGAGGGCGGGGAGAAGTTGGTGTGCAGCAATGAAAAATAAAAGCCAACAGTGAAACGAGGAGGAGTCGAAGAGTTTCGGAGGAGCAGCAGCAATAGTGGGAAAGAGGATGTGACGTTTGTTGGATCACATGCAGGTCAATGCCATCAATGAGGAAAGACGCAGGAGAGTGTGTGAAGAGTGGCTCAACGTAGACTGAATAGGCACATGTCTCGTGCACACGTCTACGAGTCAGCACGCTGCTGAAGCAGTAAAAAAGAGAGTATGCTGTTTGTCTTGCTGTTGTTGGTGTTGGTGTTGGTGGTAGTGTGTTTTTTTTTGTTGTTGTTCTTGTCACTGGAGGCTTGAAGAAAGTAGTGCCTCAAAGTGTAAAAGCAAAGATGGGAGTGCGGGTCGCAGGAGCACCAACCGAAAACTTCGCTGGCGCTCCTCTGTGTGGTTTGCCGGTGTGACAGCGCAGACGGCGTCCAACGGCAGGTCGGGCACAGAGCGCCAGTCTTCGGCTGGCATGCGTGTTTCGAGCCGCATGCCCGCAGGCAAGAGCAGTGATGCCGCGAAACGCCAGCACAGCCACCTCAGCTCAGCTGGTGTCGGACCAGCCGCGAGTGACAGGTGCGCCAGGCGGGACTGGTCAAAGCTGGTGCAACTGGTGAGCTCGAGAGTCCAGGACGCGGTGCCAGCCGCACCGAGAGTGCCCAGCACATGTGGCAGCCACATCGCAACGTAACCGCGACACGCGCGTGCCAGGTCGCTCGATAACAATGATGATGATGAAGGCGCCACTTCACCCTCTGCAGCGGCCAAGCGCATCTCGCGAACCCAGCTCTCGCTTTGGGCCAGCACCGCCTGCACTGACTCCAGCACGACCGTTGGCGGGACCAGCACAAGGGCAGCATCGCGCACAAACGGATGGAGCTGCGACAGCGCCCACACACAGACCTGCAGCGTGGTCAGGCAAAACCCCTCCTGGGAGGTTTGCTCCACAAAGCTAGGTTCGGCACCCAAGTCGCACAGCAGCTTGGCCCGCGCGTACAGGTGCGGGGCGGTGGCCTGGATGAGCACGTACTGATGGATGGGCAGCAGATCGTCCGCCGAGCCGGACTGGAACGTCTTGTGCGGCTTTCCAGAGCGCGTCGCCGTACTTGCGCCAGCCCCACGCGCACGGCACACATCACCCACCTCGTCGCTCAACGCCAGGCGCGTCGCGACGTCGATCTCCCGCGACACCTGCACGAGCAGCTGCAGCGACCGCGTCAGCGTCAGCTCGCCATCGCAGAGCTGCTCGACGCATCGGACGGCGTCCACGTACGGGTTGAACAGCCGCTCCTCACTTTCGCGGCGCGCGAATTCAACGCCAACGTCGTCGAGGGTCACGGTGTTTCGGAGGCGGTGCAGGGACGTCTGCAGGCTGGCCTCGCCCGCGCTATACACGCGCTCGTACAGGTTCGACAGCACCACCCCAATGTCAGCGAGCAGTGTGTCAATCGTCCACCGGCCAATGAGTTGCTCGGCGCCGGACGCCAGTAGCGCATCGAGGGCGGTGTCCCCGTGACTGTCTGCTGCTGCTGCTGCCGGGCCGCCCAGAATCTCAAAGGTCCAGCGCTGCATCGAGCGCGTAAAGGACAGCACGTCACACAGGGCGAGGTCGATGTCGGACTGGGTTTTGGAGCGGGCACAGACCTGGCCGCTGTGGATGCAGCCACCGAACGGCTGCCGAAGGTCACACCACCCGACCCGGTGTGGCTCCTTACCTGCAGTGGCACTGGGAGGCACCGCTGTGGTGTGGCTACCAGTGCAGGTGCCGTGCAAGAAGAAAAAGCACCGCACAAAGATCTTGATCGCACTGCGCGCCATGCTCTGCTCAGATTGAAGGAAGGTCAGAACAGTCGCCCTGACCCGCTCTGGTGAGTTGGCAAACTGGAGGATGGCGGCGCGAAGGTGCGAGAAGCGCTCCACCTCCTGCCGCCGCACATCGTCCCGCACGCCACCAAGAAGTGGCTCCCAGTGGAAGCACTCCCGCGACGCCGGCGATGACCCGAGCCCAAACGCGGCACGCGGTGCGCCGGAGGTCCACACCGTTTCGCCTCGCTGGGCCTGCGCAGGGCCGAGCCACTCCGCCGTCACGCGTGACCCGGTCGGCAGCGTCACGTGCCCCTCGCCGTCGAACCGCCCGCCGCACCACACGCCATCCAAGACCACGCCGCAATACGACGCCTCCACGGGCTCAGCAGCAGCAGCGGTGTGCCGCGATGAACGACTCGCATCGGTGCGCACAGAGACACCTGTGAGGTGCGGCAACGCGCTTGACACGGACGGCGAGTGCACAAAGAGGGTGCCGGTGCCGTGAAACGTGCCGCGGTCGAGGTGGCCAACGTACCTATCGCCGGCTGCGGTGAGGTAGCAGCCGAAGCCGTGCGGCACGTCATCGGACCACTCTCCAAAGTACCGCTCTCCTTGCTGTGGCATGACGAGCTCACCCCAGCCTTGCCGACACGGCCGCACCTGCTGCACCCATTGCGTGAACTTCGACAGCTGCGGCCCCTTGGTGCCCATACCACGCAGCACCCTCAGTTGGGCCATGCCGTTGTAGCGCGTGCCGTCCGCGCCATCGACCCGCACCGCTCCATGCGCCATGTCGGGGCGGTTCGAACGCCAGCGGCACCAAAGCGAAAACGTGTCCGTGACGAGGTGGCCGTACCCATCACGCCAGCCGTGGGAGAACCCACCCACGTAGCAGTGGCGGCCCGCAACCGATTCGACGACGCCGTAGCCGTGCGGGACAGCGCGGCCGCCGTCTCGGGTCGTCTCCCCCGCATACACCTCTTGATGGTCGAGTGCCAGCCGGCTGCATGTCGCGGGGCTAGAGGAGGCGTGAGTGTGAGTGGGGGAAGGTGCAGCAGAGGCAGCAGCAGCACGCTCATGTGCGTGGCGGGATAGCACTTGTGTGCGGGGGCGTTGCTCCAGTGACAGGGCCACTGGCCGCGTCAGAAGCGGATTTTCTTGGTTGGTATCGCTCATAACTGATAGTCACGTTGTGTCCGTCGAGGGGACGCGGACCCATGCGGGCAAACAGAACGCACTCAATAAGTGGGGGTGAGAAAAAGGAGAGAAAAGAGCAAGATAATGTGAGAAAGGTGCGTACATGGTGTGGTGGATCGCTGAACCATAAGCAGGTCACGTCATCAGCGAGGCGAAAAATAGAGAGAGAAGGGAGAGGAACAGCTGGATCAGGCACGCTCAGCTACGTGTCGCCTAGGTGCGTGTGCGCGGGTGTCAGGGTCAGCGTGTCATTCCGTAAAAGTCTGACAGGGGAGAAAACCTGGCTGGCACTTTTACTTTTCTTTTTTTCGGTGTGTTCAGGGGGTTCAGCAGCAGGGTTGTGCAACATCTGCACGCAAAGTGGCCACAAACGACGTCCGTAAACGTTTCGGAGAGTGCCGCATCAGTCGGTCTTCTCCTTTGGAGGACCTGCCTTGGCTGCCAGTCGTGCCGCCTCCAGCTGCTTGTAGTAGTAAAACACGGTAGTGTCGTCCGCCCACTTCAGTCCTGGATCCTTGCGTTGGCGCCAGTTGGGCAGAAATAGCACCAAGCAGACCGCGCCGGCGGCGACCACGGTGGCGACCGAAATGAGCACGTTTCCCATCGCGTACGCAATCGGGTAGGAGATGGCAAGTGCACCGTAAATAATGCGCTCGTTCATCTTCGAAGCGTACCACTGGTCCTGGAGGGACATGTCAGAGAGAAGCCCAGCCAGCTTGCGGGCCAAGGGATGCACCTTGGGAATCGGTGGCGCGGATGTGGTAGCCTCTGGTGACGTGGTTGGTGCCGCTGTGGTCGGACCGTCCAAACTCGACGGCTCAGTCGGAGGCGCAGCTGCAGCTGACATGACAAGGCACACACACACAAAAAAAAAAAGGAGTATCAATCTCTCTTCTGTATGGAATTACGTCGGTGTTGGGTGCGAGACCGTCATTGAGCGGGGGAATCAAAAGAACAGAGTGGAATGAGGAAGAAGGACAAGTGAGTCAGGTAACACGCTGTCGATGTGTGTGTGTGTGTGTGTGTGTGTGCGGGAGGGGGGGGGGGGACTGCAAAGACACTGCGGAACAGACTTGTTCTCTTCTTTCGCATTTTGTTGCGGTGGTGGTTGTGGAGTGCGAGAAAACAAGCAACGCCGCCGCCATCCATCAGTGTCCGTGTCATGAGAAGAGTTTTCCTATAGGCCTCTCACTCTCTATGGACACTGTCACAACAACAACAACAGCAGCAGCAGTGAGCCACAGGCCAATCACTGTGTTGGACCAAGGGGCACAATGCAAGGCACACACCTTGTGAGACCCAGCAGCACCGACAGCCCAGGTGTGTACAAGAGACGCGGCTTGTTCGTTGCATAGCAAAGAAGAAAAAAAAAGATTTGATCAAATGGGGAAAAGTCCACAACAGAAGCATGACGATAGTAAAGACGGGAGACGAAGCGGGGAATCAGACGGGGGAAAAAACAGAACAGAACAAAGAACAGTGAGTAAGCATACACACCGGCATCATCCACACGCTGCGGCCCCGTCACAGGCACTTTTCAAATTTCACGTAAAACAGAGTGATCCACTGCAAAAACGCCGTCACCTCGTTCTGCCGAAGCGCGGCCTGTGCCGTGAACGACATGGTCTCGTCCGCGTTTGCCGGCGCGGAGGTGGGGCTGGCGTGCTGCGAGAAGGCCTCCGAGGCGATGCTTGGGGTGTCGTCTTCGGTGACGGTGCGCCCGGTCGTGAAGCTGCTGCGGAAAAGGAGGTTTGCAAACGTCAAGGCCAGTGCGCGGTCCGTCGCGCCATTCACGCGGCGGTTCATGAGTAGCGCGCAGCAGAGATCCAACACCCACATGAGCACGCCACGCAGGTAGGTCGGCATCGTCTCGAGGTACGTGATCGGGTCGCAGTTGGCGAAGGACGCGTCGAAGATGCACGCGTCGAACTCGGAGAGCCAGATGAAGATGACGCCCATGATGACGTCCGGTGGTGCCTTGCGCAGCACATCCGGGACACGCGTGGAGGCGTTGGGGAACAGCTCGGGGTTGGCCGTGGTGCTCCCCTCCGTGGGGAGGTCAACAGCCGGCAGGTAGCCGGACGGCTGTGCGCCGGACGGAGGGAGCTTGAAGCGCCGGGCAATGGGCGCCTTCTTCGCGTCGAGCTGCGAGGCCCAAAAGGTGTCCAGAAGAGCGGAGATGGTCATCTGGTCGCTCAGCAGCTCCTTCACCCGCAGCGCCTCCTTCATCGTCTCCTGATTGTGGAGGCGGTAGTTGACCGACCGGCCCGCCATGAGGTGCACCACGCCAGGGCTGCTGAGGCCCATCTGCCGGATCAGCTCGTGCTTGAGCACCTGCAGCATAATCGGCGCGGCGTACTCACCCAGTGGCGAGTTCACGACCTGCAACGGCAAACAGCCCGGGAAAGACTGGCCGAACAGCTGCTGGCGCGGAGAGATGACGTTCATGGTCACGAAGATCTTGACGACGCAGTCGACGGAGAGGACGATGACCTGCTGGAGGTCCGAGAAGCCCGTGCGCGGTGGCTCACGCAGCACAAAGCGGATCTCAGCCGTTTCGCCGCGCCGCACCTCCTGCTTCTCAAGTGAGCTTTCCAGAAAGTTGCCCTCCACCTTGACGCCATCGATCATGGTCTGCGTCTGCGACAGCTCGAGCTCGAACGGGTGCGAGCCGTTGTTCTGGACACGGATGATGGCGCAGAAGACCTGCTCGTTGACAGACGGGTCGGAGGAAAAGGTGCCGACAAACTTGTGGTGCAGGTTGTTGAAGGTGACCTTGGGCACGTGCTTGAGAGCCGGCAGGGAGCGACGAAGTTGCGCAAGCGCGACCGGGTCGTCGTGACTCGCACGGGGGATAATGTTCGACCCGCGCGCGATCAGCTCGCGAAGGAAGATGCTAAAGGCGAGGCTCTGGCAGCGAAACACCCAGTCGCTGTCGCAGTTGACGCACAGCGTGCGAATGGCATCGAGTACGCTGGCGGGGATCGTCTCAGTGGGGTACATGTACGCGTACAGAAAGGGATTCAGCTGCGACGAGTTGAACGTGTCCAGGCGCGCGAGCAGCTTCTTGACTTCCTTTGGGTCCTTCGGGAGCGGCTTGGTGTGGATGTTGCTGCGCTGCACGTTCAGGAAGCACTCGGCAAGCTCCACGGCATCGACGGCCTGAAAAGAGTCATACTGGTCAAGCACGTTGGTGCTCACCGCTGCGCTGGCGCGCAAACCTTCGAATTCCATGTTGAACGGGGAGATGCCGTGGTTGCTGCCACCTCTAAATGCTACCAGATCAGTGTTCAGGGCAAGTGAATGCGCAGCGAGAAAGCGAACGAAAGAGAGAGGAGGAGGGAAGAAGGATCGAGAAGGAAACACACAGAGAACCGAACCGATGCTGGTCATGAGTGGCGAACCAGATGAAAGCGCACAGTACACACACGCACGCGCAAACACATAACCACACGTGCATGCGCATGGAGACAGAAGTGTGTGGAGGCCGTTTCGCCGTTTCATGCCGAAAACAGAAAGGAGGAGGGGCGAGAGAAAGCGCCAAGCAGGAAAGTCTGATTTGCACACCGGCTCTTAGTCTTATATTTTGCACGCTACCTCGCTCGTACTGCCTCAAACTGTGTTCTCGCTGATGTGGATGGGGTGGCATGCCGCATCTGGCTTTCCGTTCGCGACGGTCGTGTGATTGTCACGACAGTTTTTTGTTTGGCTTTATTTGTTGTTTTTGTCCTCGAGCGGGCACAAGTGCAATTCTTTTGATGTCGAAATCTCGCTCGCTTTCGCGGTGCAGTGCGACGACGTGTCGCCCGCCGTTCCGCCACGACAACACACATAAATGAGGAGGAAAGCGAGAGAGACAAAAAAAATGGTACAGTAAAGCGGCGACAACACACACATACACACAAAAAAAAAAAGATTAACAATGCAACGGCGGGCCACGGGCCCCGGGAGTGACGAGCGCGGTTTAATGGCTGCGCTGTACAAGCTCGTCCGCGAGGAAGGACACGGTCTCTGAGAAGGTAATAAGCTGGCAGCCGAGGGGATCGGCCTGACGCACCATTGCCTCCACCTCCGTCTCACGCTTCTCGGGGCACAGACCCTTGATGATGAGCTGGAACTCGTAGTCGCTGACGATGCCGTTGCCGTCGCTGTCAAATGTGCGGAAGATCGTGACGTAGCCAGCGAGGAAGCGCTCGTGGCCGTCCAGCTGGAAGTCTTGCAGCACGCGCACCAAGTCACGGCAGTCGAGCCGCGGTGCGTCCGCGACGGCGCCACCACGCGGCGTGTGCCGGCGCTGACGGTAGAGGTCGCCCTTGATGAGCGAGATGATGGCGGTGGCGTCCCGGTCGTTGTACATGTACGAGACCACGCTCGACCACTCAGCCTCCGTCAGTGAGCCGTCCAGCTTCTTCTCCAGGGCTCTGCTGATGTCGAGCTCGCTCTTGAACGGGTGGCGGTCCTTGATTTGCGCTCGCAGCAGCTCGCGCACCGTCTCGCGAAGCTGACGCTGCACGTAGCGGAACTCCTCCTCGACCTCGTTGCGCAGAATCTTGCCGAACGTCGCGACGTCGTTGTCCTCGGTCGCGAAACGCTGGATGCCGTGCATGATGGCCGTGGCGTACTCCTCGATGAGCTCCTTCAGCCCGTACCGCTGGTTCAAAAAGGTGTACATGTGCTGCTCCATCGTCTCGCGCGGTAGGCCCGTTTGACGGCACTTTTCATCGTATTTCGTCTTGGAGGCGTATATGTCGTCGATGAGGTCCTTGAGTTGCTTCAGGGTGAACACCTTCTTCGCCCGCGGTGACCGCGCACGTGGCGAGCGCGGTGGTGTGCCGGGGCTGGGCTTGCTGAAGCTGCCGTTGCGGTTGGCGGTGTTGATGTTGTTGCTGCCACTCACCCGGCGAGGCAAAGCGCGTGGGGCCGGGCTGCCACCAGGACCAGCCACCGCCACCGCGCCAGCTCCGTCCACTGCGCTGAGCTGCGTCGCACCCAGACGAGACGCGCTGCTCTGAGGGGCCGACGCACGCGATCCCGACGATGGGCCAGCGGGAGAGGTCCCAGACGGCGCCGGCGCGGCCACCACCGCCTGCCCAGCGGCAATCTGAGCGCGCAGGTGTGCGTTCTCACCGCGCAGCCGGCCAAGCTCCTGCTCCAGCACGGTCAACTCGGCGGCGGTAGTGGAGGAAGACGGACGCGCGGCCCTCGCCTCCTCCTCGGCCTCGGCGCGGGCCATGAGGGACTCGATTTCGCGGATCGCCGCCTTCATGTCGCGCTTCATGATGACCAGGCGTGCGTCGCGCTCGCGGACGATGCGGCGCCAATGCGTGTCGTAGCGGTCGAGCAGCTCGACCGCGTACTGCTGCACGGCGTTGACGCAGCGGCCGAGAGCCGCATCCTTGTCTGCCACGGTGCGGGTAGCCTCGTCGAAGCAGTACTCCAGCAGCAGCCGGCGTGCCTTGAGGACCTCGCCCTCCTGCCCGTAGGGGTCGTCGTCGGCCGCCGTGAGGCACGTCACGTGCTTGATGACGCGGTTCATGTAGTCGAAGAACTCCTGGGCGGGTGGCTGTGCCTGGCACGCGGTGGCGTCCGCGAAGAGCGCGTCCACCCGCTTCGTGTCGGCCTCGCGCCAGGCCGTGACGTCCGGCGCCTCAACGCGCGCCGTCACGTCTGCGAAGGACGCCGCACGCTGAGCCGAGGCCGAAGCGGAGGCAGCAGTTGGGCCGGGGGCCGCCTCCTTGAGCACGGCGGCCTCCTGCTCGTCAACCTCGAGCGAGATGCCGTTGAAGTGCGTGAGGTTGGGCAGTGAAACGATGAGCATGTCCTCCTCGGTCTCCGTCGGCAGGTCAATGGTGAGGCTGGTGAGTGCAGGCAGGCTCGCGAGGCCATCGACCACGGTGCGCAGCGTGAGCCGCCGGTTGCCGTCGAGTGCCAGTGTGCGCAGCACACCCAGGCTGGAGAGATCACTGGGGAGGGACTGCAGGTCGTTGTTCGATAGATCCAGCGAGCTGAGTCGCTGGTGTTTCGCGAGCAGCGGCAGAAGAGGCGTCAGTTCGGTGAGCCCTTCATTCTGGAGCGAGACGTGCTCGGCCTCCATGTCCTTTTGCAGCGTCTTCTCGGCGTCGGCGAGCGGCATTCACGAGGGGAATAAGAGGGTGAGAAATATGGAGGACAAGAACAAACAACCGATAGAAAGTGAGAGAGAGACAGACAGAGGGGGAGAGGGGGATGCTTGTCACAAGTCTGACCTGTGTGCCGACTTGGTAATGCTGCTGCTGTCGTCCGTGTGGTTGGGTGTGGTATTGTGCATGAGTGTGAGAGGGAGAGAGAAAGAGAGCAGGGTGACGACACCCGCATGGAGGGAAATGGGAGATGGCAAAGGGGCAACGGCACGACAGGAAGGGGACGTGAACAAAATGAAACAAGCGTGAGCGCGCTGTCCCATTGTGGCGGCCATAGTTCCTCCTGTTTGTTCGGTAGCCTTAGAAGATGGAAAAGAAAAAACAGCTGTGGCAGACACGACACCACATGCGCAAGTGTAGAAGGGGAGGAGGGGGGCGGACGGGTGCGGACTCCGTGGTCGGTGTAAGCACAACGTTGTGTGGTGCATCCGGTTTGTTGTCCTGGGGGGTTGCAACCAACAAGCTGTACTGTGCAATGATCCTTTTTGTTTTTTTTGTGTGTGTGTCTTGTTGATGTCTGTGGTGGTTGACGGTATGTGCACGAAAATGTCCTTTTGGACCATCGACCTTTGAATTCCCATCACTTTTTCATGCAAGAAGCGAGCAAACGGAGAGACAAAAGGAAAATACGCAACGTCAGTCGGTCACCACCGCAACCATAACCACAACCACCACGCACAGCACGTGGAGTGTGGGTGGCTGGCGTGAAAAAGAACAGAGTGCAATGAACACCAAGAACAAGAAAAAAACGGAAAACCAACGCAAGACAGAAAAAAAAAAAGGTACGCCAGCAAGACGACGAGGCACAAGAAGGAGAGGAAGAGAAAAAAGGGTCACTGAAAATAAGGAATCGGCCAAAGCAGAAAGCACGTCACGCACTCGCTGACAGACGCACGACGGACTGTCGTTTACAGCTCGTCGGGGCTCTGCTGCCTGTCCTCTGAGTTCGCCTCCAGCATTTCACCAACCTGCGGTCCATCCTTGGTGACGTAGAAGTACAGTGGCACAAGCGACTGCGCGTTGATGGGCTGCCGGCAGAAGGGGCAGACAGCCTCGTGCGGGTTGGACCGAATCCACTCCGCAATGCAGCGCCAGCAAAAAACATGGCCACAGAGCGTCGCCGTCGGACACTTGCGGTGGCTCAGGCACAGCATGCACTTGCCAGCCGCAGCGGCCTCCTCATCGTCCTCGCTCGTGGTGACAGCGTTCTCGGCGGCGAGGTCAGTGCCTGTGGTGTCCTTCTCGCTAAGGTTGCGCCGGAAACGATAGAGGCGCACGACGAGCTCCACGACCATGACGAGGCCAAGCACAAAGTACGAACGCGCCGCGCCGTCGCTTGAATTGAGAACCCGTGACGGTTTCAGACTAAGAAAGCGGATCCGCGTGATGCGGTGGGGAAGTGTGCCGAAGCGCTCAAACAAGCACAGCAGGCACAGCACAACACGCGCCACGTTGGCAGTGACGTCCTGCGTGGGAATATTCGGGAAGAAGAAGCGCGCGGCGTGGACGAGTGTGGTCGGCTCGGCAGCCTGCAGCGTCGCGAGCACCACCTTGCGGGTGGTGCCGACGCTGCGCCACGGATTGCCGCCCGTGACGGGGAGCAAATCGCAGAACTCCTCGCCGAGAGTCTGCCCTTTGAGGAGTGAAAAGAACGTGTACACACCACGGGAGACTGGGGCCAGATAGGCGTCGTGCCTGTTGGTGAATTGCGCGCCGAACATGTTGGTGATCAGCTCCGTTGTGGGACGCGTCACCTGAGTCTCCACAAGGAAGTCATCCTTGTAGATGGACCGAAGGATGAAAGCCGCGGTTGCAGGCTGCATGATGCCTTGGGTCGCACTGAGGAACAAGGCCCAGAACCGAATTCACGTCACCCCTACGTCTACCAGGCTGCTGTTGTTTACGTCGTTAGTTTGCCCTCTCGCTCTGTGCGACTATGCGTTTGCGTCTCTGGCACGACGAGCAGACGAACCGAGAGAGAGAAACAAGAGGGGGAAAAGTTGAACGATGTAAGTCGCTGGTTGCAGCAAAGAGAGAGTGTCAGACGAGAAGAAGTGAATCGCGCAGAGACAGCGAGGAAGCAGACAGGAAGAGGAAGAGAGAGGGAGAAACAAGACTTGGCGCAAGGTGAGCAGGACGATTTCACTCTCAATGGGGGACAGCACATGCGCAACATAGGAGAGGACGGCACAAGTTTGACCAGCACAGTGTGCATGCATTTGCACACACACGCACAGAAGCTGTATTGCTTTTTTGTTTTGGTTTGTGCTTACTTGCAGGCTGAGTGGATCTTTCTCCACATGTGTGTGTGTGTGTGTGGAGAGGAAGGGAGCAAAGCTTGCTGTGTCGGTGCAGTCTTTAAAGGGGATTAGAGAAAGGGGGGAAAATGGCCCAAAAACATGGGAGAAGGCCAGGAGCAACCAACAGATATGTTTGTTATGGTGAGGGGAGTGAACCTCTCAAAAGAAAAATGGAAAACAAAGCAAAACGAAGCAAGCCAGTGATCAGTATAGGGTGGAGCGTCTAACCATCACAGTGTGGAGGTTAGACCGCAATGTTTACGACGACGTGGTGACTCCATCTGTTCTAGTCAGGCGTCATTGTTCTCCGGTTCGCTCCTCGCAGAACAAGAAGGGGAAAAGGGAGATACATTGCACAAGACATCAACCTTTTTGTGCGTGTATGTGTGTGTGTGTTTGTCAGGCTTGTTTGACTCTACGCGTCGGCGCCACCACCACCGTCATCATCATCATCGCCAATCACGACAACGTCCGTTGTGTCGTGGCGCGTGAGGGAAAGCCCGCCGCGCTCATCCATCGCGTCGCCGCCGGCTCCGAACGAGGCCAGCGTGCCGGGCTCCACGGTGAAACACAGGGCAGAGCGCGCGTTATTGCGGAAGCCGCCTTGGTTGTAGATGTTCTCGTCCATCTGCTTCACGTTGTCGCCAGAGGTCTTGTTCTGCGTGATGAGGTAGGTGTGGAATATGGCGAGAGAGCCAACAAGCATTCCCCAGAAGAAGGAGAAGAAGATGAGGATCAGTTCGATCCACCACGTCTCCGCCAGAGCGTAGAGCAAGCCGTTGGGTGGGTGGTCAGTGCCGACACTCGATGAGCTCACGGTGCTGGCCCGGCGGGCGAGACTGTGGATGCCGCCAATGAACGACGTGATCATCAACAAAAAGGCGAGCCAGACGAGCGCAAAGTAGCTCTTGTAGTTGCAGGCACCAATGCAAATCCCGGTCCATGGGCAGTGGTGGTCGCGCCGGACGACGCAGACATCGCAAAACCGGCAATGCACACCGCGTGGGGGGCGGTATCGATTGCAGCTGTAGCACCACCGCCGCTCCACCACCGCCGTCTTGGACGTCCCGTCGGCTGCGACGTAGTCTAGATTGACGCGCTGTGGCTCATGCACGGCGCTCGCGGCGGCCGCCGTCTCCTCCAGCGCCTCCTTCGGGGCAATGCCTGGGTTCGAGAAGGCGCACACGCCCAGCGCCATCAAGGTGAGCGAGGCGAAGATGCCCACAAAGACCCGCGCCGCCATGATTGTGTTGGTGAAGAAAATGAAAAGCAGGCTGCACACAAAAATCAACACGGCACTCGCCACGAGCATTCTCCAGTCGGGTCCCACAAAGAGGCGGCCGTGAAAAAAGATGAGCACGTTGCCCACCTCCTCGTGAGCCAAAAACGGTGGCACCATCTGGTGTGAGTTTTTTCTTCTTTCTGCGTCGACCGTGAGAGAGAGAGAGGATGTAGGCAGAAAGGTGATTGTGAAAGGAACAGGTCTGAAAGGGGGGAGGGCCAAAGAGATGCCACGGCTGCTGGTGCGCGAGCCGCACCGGAAACAGAAGCGAGGGAGAATGAACTTCCTGGAAGGAGGCACGGCCGTACCAGCCGAGTGCTCTTGTGTGTATGTGTGTGTGCGGAGAGCGAGTTTCGCAACTTGAGAGATAGGACAGTCCATTTGTTTGGAGGGGAGGACTGTGTAACAACCGAAGACGGCATCCACATAATTGTCATCACTAACTGTTTCTGGGTTGTAGTCGTTGTTGATGTTGTTGATTGTGATTGTTGGCGATTGAGGGAGAATTAGGTCTGTAAGAAAAAGCGCGAATGTTGCAAAGGAACAACACAACAGAGAGAGAGAGACCGCAAGGAGAAAACGAAGCAAAAGGGAGAGGGGCAGTGGGCACGGGTCAGCGTGAACGACAAGAGATGCACGACACCAACAACAGCCTGAGGGGGAACTGTCTCGTCACGATGCCGCGATGCCGTAGTACGTGCAAAAGTTGGACCCCATCAAGTCCGCGTCCATCCACCGCAGCGGGAACGTTCGTTTGAGCTTGAAGCCGTACTTGACCAGACTGGCCTCCATGTTCACGATCTGATTCACTGTCCATGGGAGACAGATGACGTGCATGCCGGTGCCGTCCGCAGCGGCCCTGGCCTCTTCCTGGTCGATGAGGTCACGGAGGCGTCCCCAGCCCACCCGCGCCTCTCCACGCGTCGCGGAAAGTTGCGTGGGGTTGAAGACACAGCGGAGCTCAAAGGGGATGACGATCTGCTGGATGTAGGCCCTCCAGCCGATGTTCGAGCCACCTGGGTAGAGCATGGGCGGCTCCACGTTGCTGCGCAGGATATCCAGAAAGCGGTGGTGCACCCCAAGTGCAGGGAACGTGTTCTCCTTGAGTGGCAAGAAGAGCGCAGGAATCATCTTGTCGATCCCGCTGAAGTTGATGCCTTCGAGAAGAATGCTGTCGCACTCCTGCGCGACAGCGCCGACGTCCTTGAAGAAGGTCTTCTCGCCGGCCTGAGGGCACGGGATCGCAATGACGGTGACGTCCTTTGCCTCTGACACCAGCTCCACCATGTTGACCCAGTAGCTCGTGACGCCGGTCGCAGGGTCGACGTGGGAAAAGCACGGCGGTGGGAGGATGCTCGCGTACGCGTCGGGCACCTCCGCCGTGGTGTGACGCTCCGTGACCTCGCGGAACCACTCGATCGTCTGCGGCCGATTCCACCGCTTCCAGTAGCGCGTGTAGAGGTACACCAGGTACTCGGTGTTCAACGACGCGACGGCCAGGAAGATGAGCAGGCACACCGTGGCGATGCCAAGGCGCGCCATGCGTTGATAGGCGGTGGCGACGTGAATGCTGGCGAGCAGTTCGCGGTCGAACTTTTCACGCTCGACCATGTCACTCAGCTTTGCCTGTGCCGCGGTCTTCTTGGACCCTTTGCGGAGGCCTGTGCCGCTCATCGACGCGGCACCTTGCCGCTCCAGCCACGTCTGCACCTGCACGTACTCCTCCTCGACGCCTCGCCGATACAGCCACGAGGGCTTGCCCTGAATCCGGCGCACCGCGTTGACCTGGCGAACGAACAAGACATGGCGCACGATGGGTAGCTGCAGCCACGGACGCCCGGGTAGAAACGTGTAGCGGTCCAGTATTTGCCGAATGCTCTCCTTCGGGATGTACTTTTTGTGCTTTGACTGTCGTGAAAGGGAGTAGAGCTGGGCATACAGAATTTGGCTCTCGGGGTCGAAGCGAAGTTTCTTCGGGAACGTCGTCCGAAAAACTTCAACAAAAATGCTCATTGAGAAGGAAAGGCACGGCGAACAAACAAATGCAGTGACCAGCAGAGCCCAGGTTGTTGACTCAATACACAAGGACGCGCCCTCCACAGCACGTCACACGCACACGCACACGCACGAGGCCCGCCGCACGACCACCACTGCTCAGCGAATCGAACTGGGGAATGAGTGGTTTCCTCCCCCCGTTATTTTCCTCTGACTGACCTGATCCGTGGGTTTGCTACCTTGACCGTCCGTCGTCGTACCTTGTTGGGTCAGTCGCTTCTTTTTGAGGGGAGGGGGCGAGTCATGCGCCGTGCCAGAAAGTACAGGAGAAAGAGAGAAGCAGAGCAAGAGAGAAGTAAGCAAAGGTGGAAGGGTGATTGGTGTGTTGCAGTTTGGAAGAAGCCGCGTAGAAGACGCAGAGTGGAGGGAGAACAGAAGAATGTGGTACGACGTGCAGGTCAGATGTAAAACGCAGTGGCCAGCATCTATTGCGATATATATATATATATATGCATGCCGCACAGAGCACAAAAGTCGTCCCATGCTCCTTTGGCTCGTCTCTGGTTGTGTCATGTTGCTTGTGTTGTTTCGTGTGAGTGAGTGTGTGTGTGTGTGTATGTGAAGTAGAGCGATCGAGGTCAGGGTGGGGTGTCGTCACCACCACGATGATTTTGTCACCTGCTTATCAGACTCGGCTAGCCGCTTCGCGCGAGCATTGTAGTGCCCCGGACTGTCGGAGAGAACAAGCGGCCGCGGTGCCGCAGCGGCACTCGCCTCGCGAGCCTCCTTCTCCGTCCCGCCGCTGAACTCGCCCGTTTTGGGGTTGAAGCCCTCTGGCAAAGCGTACGGATCACGGAATTTGGCCCGGATCTCCTGCATCTTCGCGCCGTAGAAGGACATGAGCATCACTGCGGGGAGCGCAATCACCAGACCAAACGCTACGAGTGCGAATTTGTTCTTCTTGAGCCCCTCGCGGACGTGGCGCTGAGCGAGTGGGGATTCGGCATCCGCCACAACCTCTCGCACCTCCTTCTCCGCAAGTCGGCGTTCTTTTTCAATGGACATGAAGCGGTGCTATCACGCAGCTTGGGGTTTGTTCGTCATAAAAGAGGGAGGAGACAATGTGTGTGGGTGGGTGTTGATGAAGGAATGGCAAGAGTGAAGTTCAGTGTTGGTCTTTATTGTGAGGGTTTTTTTTTTTCATTTCTACACTAGCACTGGTGTTGGCACAAGTGAAGCAAATGTGACGCGTCCGTGCATCGTCTCCCTCACAAGCGTACGACTGCGCAAGTGATACACAGGCGAGAAGAGCACAAGCGAGCATGGGTCCGCGTGAAGGCACATCGGCGTCATACGAAGCCATCGCGCTTGTGCGCAAATGCATTCGTGTGTGATTTGAAGGTTGTACATTCCTGTATGTGCTTGTGTGTGTGTGTATCTTTGTTGAACTGTTTGTTGTATGCTAACATGGCCGCTGGGCCTGTGAAGAAATCCATCTTGCTGCATCAAGCAAAATGCCAAGAGGGAGGGAACAGAAATAACCCCTGATGTATGTGGTTGTTGTGATTTGAGGTGGTGGTCGTCGGGAAAAATGCAAGCCAGTACAGCGGCCCACACAACCACGGCACCCACATCAACCAACTTCTTTTTCTTTTTTTTTTTGATTGTGTGTGATGACAGTGACAACGGCAACGGCAACGAGGCAGAGGCAGGGAAAGAGGAGAACAGAAGAGGAAACAAACAAAAGTGCAGACCAGTTTGAACTTGTCTTTTTTGCGCGACAACGGCACTCTGCGTGTACTGTTACTCTCTCGCTCTCTCTTTCCGTTTCTCTTTTAGTCAATGCGGCGGTACTGCTGAATCTCACCGTGGTTGGTGTCGCCACTAATGTTGTAGTGCTTCAGGCCGAGCCACTCAGTCCACGTGTTCTTGCGCTGCGTCATGTACAGGTCGTAGTCCTTGTCGTTGCGTCGCTGCCAGATGGTCTTCTGTGCCCGCTTGAGCCAGTCACTCTGCACAACGTATTCTACGTACAAGGGACCCAGGTAGGAAGGCATCAGAATAAACACCACCATCGCTACCGTGAAGTAGAAGCCAACCTTGCGCACGTAGAGGAGGCCCGCACGCTGAATGTTCTTCTCACCGATCTTCTGCTTTGGACGGAAGAAGTTGTCGCCACCCTGCGCGTTCGTGGCGGAGGCGTAACCCTCGGTGCGAGGCGCCGTTCCGGGAGCTTTGTTGTCCATTCTACGGATTGCGAAATGGGCACGTGGAAAAGGTCAGGAGATAGTGAAGAGAGGCGCGAGAAAAAAAAAAGGTGCAAGAGAGGAGCGATCGGTCTCTTCGTGCTTTGCTTCCGTTGTGCGTGTTGTTGGTTTTTGCTTTCGCGCAGCGGTTGCCAAAAACGGCAGAGATGAAGAGCAAGAGAGGAAGAGAGAGAGAACAAATGCAGAGTGCAAAGAGAGGTGATTGCTCAATGGAGCTCAGCACGTGAAGGCCGTCGGCACGTGGCAGCAGACAGACACGTACACACGCGTGCACACGATGACATGCCACGTTGTGGTGTCGGTTATCTGTGCGGAGGAGGGAGGCGAATAGTCAGCCCATCAGAGCGTCGCCGCATGCATGTTAATGAGTGGATTGCCTTCTCGTCTTCTCAGTTGCACAGGCGGATCCAATGTGAAGTGACACACACTGTGGGAGGTGGAAGCATTCCAATGAAAAATGGAAAAAAAAAAAGAAAGCAGCCTCACCATCACTCACCGTTTCGTTCTCGCATGCGATTGCAGCACCGCGAGGCAGCACGACTCGTTGGGGCAGTACCACTGTGTGGTGGAGAGGCAGGCGTAGTCCTTGAGCGGGCCATCCTGCAAGCCCACACAACGGCAGTGATACCAGTTTCGGCACGACGCGCAACGCAGTACCCCGCCGTCGCCTTCGTCCGTCGAGGCTGGGCAGCACTCGAACGTGCCGGCTGGAAATGATCGCGGCACAGCGTGGGCACCCGTCTGCTCGGCGTGACAAGTCGCGCACGTGTAGATGCCGTCTGTGGGAACGACGGCGGCCGTGGGGTGCGTGCCGCACAGCATGCACGGTGTTTGGCCTGACGTGGCGAGACCTGAGGCTGTGTCTGCGCGTGGCGCGTGGGCAGGCGCCGCGCTTGTGGAGGTGGAGCTGGCGGCCCAGCGCATTGGCACGGACGACGACGTCACGTCTGCAATGGCGTGATCCAGAACGCCATCCAGCGCCTTGGCCTCGTTGCGGAAGGGTGAGGTGATGGCAAACGCAGGGTCCATGACGGCTTCTTCGTCCCCTGTATTTCTTTTTTTTTGTGTGTGTACAGCTCGCGCAATTGTCAGCGGTGCCAAGACGGCAGTTAGCGAGTGAGTGTGGTAGGAGGAGGGAACAGTGGAAACTCTCTGGAGATACACAACAGTGGGGGAGAGAGAAAGCGAGCGATCGCACCGACACGTGCACAACAGGGATATAGTTCGTAAACAGCAGCGGTCCTGCGCTAGCACTGCCACACCGCATGCCTACGACCCCTGTGTGAACCATCGCACACACACACACATGTGTTTCAGATCTCTCTTTTTTTTCCGATTTGTTGTGGTGATGTGGGTGCGGTTTCATTCGCGTGTTGGCACACAGTTTTCAGTGTCTTCTAGTTTTGTTTTTCATCATGTGGTCGTCGACAGGCAAATCGAACAGGTTGGAGTCCATCGCAACGCCAACAATAGCAACAACTGGGGAAACAAAAGAGGAATGAAATTGACGCAGCTACACCTCCACTTGTCTGCTTTTTTTGTTTGTTTGTTTGTTTGTTTGTGGACATCTAGGCAGAGGTGCACGTGTGCACGGCTTGGCCGCAGGTGTAGCAGCGGAATGAGCCACCACCGTCGCGGTCCAGCAGGCGGCTCTTGATGCAGTAGTAGCAGTACAAGTGACCGCAGTTGGAGCGCTGGCTAATGGTCGGCACCTCACGGCAGGCGCAGCACTGGTGCTCGTTGCCCACCGAGGACGACGGTGCCGCGGCGATGGTGCGAATGGAGTGGAAGAGGCGGCCCAGGTAGCGGCCCACGTTGAGCACGGCAAACAGTGACGTCCACGTGTGCCACCACATGTGCTGGTTCAGGAACACCAGGTTGGTGAAGCGCCGCATCGTCTGCGTTCCGTAGACAATCTTGATAGACAGCAGACGCTCCAGCAGAGTGCGATAGCGGCCAGTGGTGAGGAAGTAAAGCGTGTTGACGAGCGACAAGGCGGACCACGTGATGGTGGCGTACCGCAAGGTCAGCGCGAGGTACCGCTTCCACGTCGTCAACGTGTCTCGGCCCCAGTCTTCCTCCAGCGAGCGGCGCTGCAGCTTGCGCACCAGGTACGGCACGAGGAGGCTGCAGACCGCGTGCACGAGGAGGAGTCGCCGGTGTGGGGCGAGACTCGGGATGAAGGAGGAGGAAGACTGCAGGCCGAGGTCCCGCGCGCGCTTCTCATCGCGCATCACCAGGTTCTGGAGGCGGTCGCCGACGGACTGGCCGAGCCGCATCGTCGAGAACCAATAGAGCGCCCCCTCCAGCGCGAGCTGCAGCTCCTCCTGGTAGGCGAACCGGAACGACTGCAGCGGTGGGATGTCGAAGATGCGGAACAGGCTCGCGCGGAGAATCTCCACCAGCTCCCACTGTGTCGTCAGGGCATCAAGCTGGAAGACACGGAGCACTTCGTTGTCGGGCAGCATGGAGAAGGCGCCTGAGGTTGGCAGGGTGAGCTGCTGTTTGGCGACCGTGTCGAGCGTGTACCGCGCCGCCGCCGCATCCTGAGCCCATGCCATGTCGTAGGACACCTCGTAGTGAAGGAGAGAACGGTAGGGGAATGAGGTGCTGAAACTGAATTCAGCACGCACACACACAAAAAAAAAAGTCACTGAGATAGGTGAACACGAGAGAGAGAAAAAAGCCAAAGTCACTCACTGTATACAACAAACCTTGGAGAACATATAGAAAGAAAGAAGAAGAAGAAATGTGGAGGTCAAGAGTGACGAGGAGGAAGACTAGCGTTTTGTGGGTGTTCTGACTTGCCATGTGTGTGTGTGTGTGTGCGTCAGTCATGTAGAGAAAAGGTGAAGGATCTTAGTGTCCCATTGTTGGCCCTCCGTACAGCATGTCCGCCACACGTACAGGAAGTCATTCAGTTTGCGTCGAGATGCCGGGGTACAGCAAAGGTTGAAAAGACCTTGTGAGTGTTCTCACATCGGTAAGCTCGCGTCTGTGTGTGTGTGTGTGTGCTTGTCTTGGCTCATCGTCGTTTATTCTGGCTGAAGCGGAGCATAACAGGGATCTGCAGTGAAGAGCTGGTGAACAGACAGGTGTTCACAGCTGTATGTATGTATGTAGTTGAGGGAGAGAAAAGGGAGGGAAAATGGTTAAAGAACAACAAACAACAACAATGCATCACCCGCTCGTAGTCGAGTGGTACAAAAAATCTAGTTCTCCGAAAGGGTGGAAAGAAAAGGAAAAAGAAGAACAACAACGGCAACTGGACCAACGAAGAAAAGAATGGGAAAGAGGCAACACGCGTGGCTGCGCACCATGCGCGCTGACACGGCCTCCGCCAAAACACACAAATTCAGTACGGGATGTACTCGCCTGACGCCTTGACGTAGTCGCTCATGATTGATGACGTGGGGTTTGTGCGGTGCAACAGGCGTTGGTTGAGCTCCAGCTCCTGGCGCTGCACCTCCATCTCGCAAAGTGCTTGGATGGATTGTATGTCGGTCTCACCCCGCTCTCGGCTCTCCTGAAGCGTCTGCTGCAACTCGATCTCGATGCAGGCGATGCGGTCATTGAGGGCCTGGTTGCTGTTGCGCACCTCGCGCAGGTCCTCGTTGAGACGCTCGACGCCTGTGGCGGCGAGATCCTGCGTGGATGTGATGTGGGCCTCGAGTCGCGAGAGCTCCGCGGCAATCTCTCGCTCCCAGCCATCGCGGCTCGACTTGGTCTCCGCACGTGCGGCGTCCACGAGCTGCTGGATTTGAATCATGGCCTTGTTCAGGAACGTAATGTTCTCGCTCCGGCGTACCTCCATCTTGGCGTCGATGAGCCGCTTCAGCTGGGCCAGGAGAGCGTTCGTTTTCTGCGGTGAGCCACCCTGCTGGGCCAACGCGCTGACCAGACTCGTGATGGCAGAGGCGTGCTTGGAGGTGCGCTGCCGGTGGCTCGACGAGAGCGGTGAGGTGCCCAGCTCCGTGCGCGGCTTCTTGCTGCTACCGCTGCTGCTGCCCTGTGGTGAGCCCGAGCCGAGGCTGGACGTCATGCCGCCTGCCGCGAGACTCGACGAGGCCGCTTCTGCCGGCTCCTCCCCCACCTCCTCGGGTGCCGTCTCGCGCTTCTCCAGCTGCTTCTTGCTTGCGAGCAAGCCCTGTGGGTTGTCGTCGTCGTCGTCGTCCAGTGCGCGCTTGGCACCGGGTGAGCGGCGGCGCTCTGCCTTCGCCTGCCGCTGCGCGTCCTTGCGGGCCTGTAGCGCGGTCACAATCCACTCGCGGATCGCTGACTCCTTGAAGGCGACGAGCTGATCCCCGCCCATGTGCAGTGTGATGGTGTCCATGCCAGGCGTGCGGCTCAGCAGCATCGCTAGCTTCACGGGGAACTCCTCCAGGCGGATGATGACGCGTCCGTCCTTGCCCAGCGTGACGGAGCGCACAGTGCGGTAGGGGATGGAGATGTTGTCCGCGTCTGTCGAGGTGACCATGATGATGAGGTAGTGTGGTGTAAAGTAGGCATCCGTGGACTGCGTCAGCACCGTCTCAGCGGCCACCACCTGGTCGAGTCTGAAGCGGAGTGTGTCGCTGCGGCCCACGTTCATCGACTCCACCAGTGTGATCATGCACGAGAGCAGACTGTTGTCGTTGGGCAGCGCGCGCAGGGCGGCGATGGTGTCCTCCGAAAACGCGCCTCCGAGTTGATGCAGCACCGACTTGTTCTGCCTCGCCACGCGGAAGAGCAGCTCGACACACTGCAGCTGGAAGAAGATGTCTGTGCTGGCTGTGCAGCACTCGGCAATCGTGCGCCACGCTGTGAGCCGGGACTTGTTTTTCTTGGATCCCTTCACAAGGTTGATCAGTGCGGTCGTCACGGCGCGTTGCACGTGGAAGTGGCGCGAGGCCTCATCGGGGTTCGCGTTGATGCGCTCTAGGATTTTGATCAGGCCCGGCATGAAGAGCACGCCGCAGCTCTCCTTGATGGCGTCGCCGTCGCACAAGCTGCTAACGACCTGAATGAGCTCCACCGTGCCGTGGCCGTTGAGTGGGAGTGCCTCCTGCTCAACAATGACGCGAAAGAGAGAGTGGATCGTCTGAAGCAGCGCGCCGTGCAAGGCGATCATGGTGATGCCCTCCTCGAACGCCTGCTCGCTGTGCGCGAGACCCTCGGAGAGCAGGCGAAATAACGCGCTGAACGCGGCCTCCTCACGCGCGGAGAGAGCCTCCTCGGCACGCAGCAAGATGAACGACATCTCGTGGAAGATGCTCTTCACTTCTAGCTCATCGAGGTTCTCGGGGCGACGAATGACCGCGTCCACGGCGTCCGCCAACGCGCCGAGCGGCAACTGCACGATGTCGTGCATGTTGATGCGGTTCTTCGTCGGCTGACGCGGAGGCATGATGGTACACGCGAAAGTGTGCACGGTGGTGGTGGTGGTGGCGGTGCCTAGTGCTCTCCAAAACTGAGAGAAGTGTCAGTCAGTCTGTATGGATGTATTTGTGCGTCTGTGTGTGTGTCTGTGTGTGAAACGCAATGCGGGATTCAGTCAGCCTTGGTGGTGGCTCAATCTATCTATATGGCAGAAAAGTGATGTTGTCTTGACAGCGTGTCAAGAAGAAAGGGGGAAAACACAGAAGGAGAAAGAGAGGGGGTGCAGTTGCAACCGGTCACGTCACGCACGCGCGCCTATGAGTTACCCTTTTTCGTTTGAAAGCTGAAAATAAAATGGGAACGATAAAGAGAGCAGAGGGAAGAGGAAAGAGAGAGAACGAGATGGCAAGTACGTTGGGAGAGTGTTTGATTATGTAGTGTTTTCAGTGCTGTCGCGTTTTTTGTTTCGCTCTTCTCGGGGCCAAGACGGCAAGGGATCGACACAGCCAACAATCACCTGAGAGGTAACCTTCTCCCTCGGAGAGGAACAAGAGTTTATTATCCTCTTCTGTAGCATTTGGTTTTGTGCGTCCGTATCAGCAAGGAGAGTCAACTCGTGTAAAGCAGCTGCACTGAGCAAATAGAAGAGATCAGAAGAATGGTCGTCGAGTCTTCTCTGCTGCACACATCGGCGCAGCCAAACACATCAGAGAGGACTGTGCGAGAAAGGGGGAAAATGGGAGAAGGTAGCAAATGCACGAAGATCGCAAACGAATAAAAAAAAGGCCATACTGGGGGAGGCATGGAAGAACAATGAGGCCCTGATGTGCACGCTTCGGCAGCGGACACGCGCAAACGCACAGCAATGGAACGGCACAGTGCGGAGTCGGCGGCTGTGGGTAGAGGGGGGATACTCAGAGCGATGCTACGACAGCGTCGCGGTTGTCGCCCACTGTCTGAGCTCGTCCGCGCGGGCGAATTCACTGGTCGCCGTGCTGTCGTACACGTATAGCACACCATCCATCGCATCCAGTGACGCGTTGAGGCCGTGGTAGATGGCGACAGAGCACAGCTCCGCTGTGTTCGCGACGTCCCAGGCGATGTGCTTGGCCACGCGCTCGAGGCGCACGGACGTGAACCCTTGCACGTAGTTGCCCACGACTTCCAGGCGGAGGCGGTAGAGGAGCTGGTCGAGGTAGGGAGCAAACAGAGGGTCCTCCTGGAGCACCGCCGCGTTGCTCTTGTTCTGGAGCACGGACAGCACATCTGGCACACTTCTGGCTACCACCGCTGTCTCCAGCAACGTCACAGGCTTCAGCTCCGGAGACTCCGCGACGGTCTTGTTCTCCGATGACGACAGCGTATCCACAACGGCACCGCCGAGCATGTTGGCGAGCGCGGCGTACTTGAGCGACGCGAGGCGGCGCGTGTTGCCCGCGCCACTGTAGGCGCGGAACGCGGAGGAGAATGCTCGCTGCGCGGCGTACCAGTCCCCGTCGCGAAGGAACATGTGGCCGCCCTCGTAGTGGACGTCGCCGAGAGACGTGAGCGACACAAACGCCGGCTGAGACCGGATCGCGTGGTAGTACACCAGCCGCAGTGCGCCGTACTGCTTCTTGAGGCGGTATGCCCACATCTGTAGCGCAAGCACGCTGTAGAGCTGCACCTGGTGCTGGTCATCGGTCTGCGTCGTGTCTGTCTGACACCACGACTCGACGGCGCTGAGATCGCTGATGGCGGCCGCCGCATCACCCGCGCCGAGGTACGATGTCGCACGCTTGAGCAGCGCAGCGCAGCGAACCTTCCACAGCTCGGGGCGGCCCGTGGCGACGCTGAGAGTGGAGTCGATCACGGGCATCAGGTACTGCGCAGGGATGGCGCTGAGGTCGTTGATGAACTGTAACATGAGCGCCTCGGCCAGCGTGAGGTCGATGCCACCCTTCGCAATCGACATGGCCTTTTCATAGTGCTGAAGCACGTTGTCGTACTGGCGCGAGATGCGTGCGGCAGCTGCGAGCGTCATGTGCGCCTTGAAGGACCAAATCCCCTTGGCCTCGTCCTCGCTCAGGACCTCCTGCATCAGCCGCACACACTCTGGTGTGTTGTACTCGAGGAGGGACTTGGCGTCGTCATACTTGATTTCGATCTTGCTCTCCCACGTCTCCTCGGCAGGCTCGCCACCCTGGTCGTAGGTGCCGTAGTAGTCGTCATAATAGTCGTCTTGGTAGTAGCCCTCGTCAGCCATTGCTTTCGATGGTGGCGGTTTTGTGCTGTGTTTGTTTGGTTGGTTGGTCACGACGTGAGAGAGTGAGAGAAGGCTACAAGATTCAGAGGGCCGGCTGGCGGTGGGGAGGGGGGAGTGATAATCTGTCTGTTCTGACTATTTGCTTGATTTTTCTGGTTGTTTTGTGTTCAGCTCGCTCGCCGTCGCGTCAGATTGTGTACATTCAGAGAAAGAGAGGGAGAGAGAGAGAGAGACGAGGTAAGTCAATCAGGAGGGGGGGATGGGTGCAAGCCACGTGTGGGAGAGTGTGCGGTCGTGTTGGATTCATCGAGGCCACACCAACAAGACGATGTGAAACAAAAGCAGGATGCAGTTGGCGGTTGAAACTGGTGCAGAGGCACACGGTGATTTGGTGTGTCATGAACAAGTATCCTGGGTGCTGAGCCGTGATGGCGCACTGCCGCAGCGCACGCACAGCTATCACCTTGACGACTGCCAGCAAAGCGCTTTTCATTGTTTCCATGCTTCGTGCACACATGTAGGCATGTGTGTCATCCACACTATGCTGTCACTGGTGCGGTTCTCGTTTTTGGTTTGTTTGCTTTCTTGTTCATCATCCTTGCGAAATGCAAGGGTTCTCACTGTACATCGTTGAGGAGAAGAAAAGAGAAAAATGGTGAGCTGCACGCACAGAACACGGACACGTGCGTGACAGACGGGCAGATGCGCGTACACACCCAGACACCCCAACACGCGCGCAGCTCACCGCCATACCAATCACACGCACACAGACACATTTCATTGCTCCGCCCTCTTTCAAGCCCACGCATCCGACCCTCGCACGGCACCACAACCTCTGAGGAAAGGGGAAGAGAAATTCAAGTTGGTGACATCGCGAATAAAGTGAGGTAAAGCGCAGAAGCAACGGTCAGGTAGTGAAGTGTGGAAAACGAAGGGGGGAAGAGAGAGAAGAAAAAGAAAAACGAAGGACAGAAACACCACAAGAGCAGTACAGTGCGGCCAGTGTTTGTGTGTATGCGTGATGGTACAAGGAGAGGTGGTGCAGGCGGAGGTGTCACTTGCCAAGCGCATTGGTACTCTAGTTGTTAAAAATGCAGCTCTCGTAGGTGGGCACCATGTACTTGATGTTGATGTACGCGTCCTCACCGCCGTGCAGCTCGAGCAGCTGCAGCGTCTCGTTCACCAAGTCGCCAACGTCGTCGCGGTTGCGCTGGCCAAAGTCGACGGCATCGCCACCGGCCCGCTTCTTGTGCATGTTCTTGAAGAGGTTGAACATGGGGAGAATCTGCCGGTAGTAGGGGACGAGGGCCTCGCCGATGAGGTCACCACTGACGACGAGCTGCTGGATGATGCGGAGTGTGGCGCAGACAATGTCGGGATGGCGCGTGTTCAGGGCCGTCTTGATGGGCAGGATGAGCTGCGGGATCGTCGGGAGAATCTTTGGCCCACCGCGCTCGAGCAGGTCTAGGCAGCCCTGGCGCGCCAGGAACGTGTACGGCTCCTCGGTCTCGCGGATGCCATCAAAAAAGATGGGGAGGTAGTGGTGATAGTCCAGCTTTTCGACCTCCACCTTCCAGTCCACGATGGGACGGCTGCCGTGGGTGATGGAGACGGGCAGATCGCCGCGGTCGTAGTAGCGACGGAACTCCGTCGGTGGGATGCGGCGCTTGCGAAACGCACCCGCACGCGGCGGCTTGCTCTTGCCGGAGCCGTTCACAGCGAATGCCTCGTCAGGGGTCTCACGCGGACGGCCCTTGCGGAGAGAGCTGGAGGCACCACCGAAGCCACGCTTCGTCCCTGAGTATGGGAAGCGGACAGCGCTCCCCACGACTGCCGCATCGCCGGACGCCGCGAGGGGAGCATTGTTGGCTGTCGTGTTGCCGCTGCTAGACGCCTCCTTCTTGATCTCATAGCCTGGAGGGAATGCACCAAAGGGAGACTTGCCTGCTGCCTTGTTGTACTTTCGCGGCGCTGGGTCCTTCTTGGTTCCCTGCACTAGAGGTTGGATTTCGTAGCTCATTGCTGGGTGTTGAACCTTTATTTGTTGTTTTTTTTCTGCTTTGCTCACTTGCTCGTGAAGCGTGTGACGATGTGCAATTAACGTTCAAGGTGAACAGCTGTGTTTTGCTTTTCGTATGTTCCCTTTTTGTTAGCGCGTAAACAATACGAAAGGAGGAGCGAGAAAGGATGTGGAAAGAGAAGTACGAACTGAGATTTGAGGAAGGCACAGCTCTAACGAGCACAAGCCAGTGAGGGGGGGAGGGGATGCAGACAAACAAACAGAAAAAAAAACAGAAACAGTTCAGTTCTGCGTGGGCAGAGCCCAGAAGAGCTAAGCGCACGTTGGCGTGGTTGAAGACCGTCTGCGTATTGAGTGTCACGGTCACGGTGTATTCGTCGTTTATGTATTGTTGTTGTTTCGTGTTACTTCACTTGCTTGCGTATTGACTGGGAGCACGTTTTACTTGCGAAAAAAAAGAAAAACAGCAAGAACAGAAAAGAAGATTTCGTGCGCACCGAGTGGTTTTCCGATTTTCTTTGACCAGAAACCCAAAGTGGGCATGTGACCAATGTTTCCGTTCGGGTTTTTTTTTTCATTCTGTTGCTGTTCGTCTTGTTTTTGTGAATGACGCCTTTAATCGAGACAGTTAATCGTAGCGACAACGCGAAACAAATCAACAGTACAAAGATGTGGCAGCGCATGCGCACTCAGACGCACACGCAGACGCACACCGACACACAGACGTTGGCGTATTACTCATCGTCCTCGGCGCCTTCCTCCGTTTCACCCATGAGTTCCTTGACGTCAATGCCCTTTGCCGCGAGCTGCTTCAGTTTGGTCTTGTGCTTGTTGCTGTTCACGTGCTCTGTGAACTGCTTGTCATTGTTGAACTTCTTTTTGCATGCTGGGCAGTTGAATGCCTGAGACGAGCCCCCATTGTCGTCGTCGTCGTTGTCAAGCATTGCGAAGCCAGCCATGTGCGCTGGACGCTTGCCCTTCTCCAGCATCTCCTTCGCTGCACGCTCCTTTTCGTACTGAAGTTCCATCGTGCACTCATCAACTGCCTCACCGCGCGCACGGCGTTCGGCCTCCTGGCGGGCCTCATCCTCAGCGGCCTCCTGCCACGCCTTCTTTTTCGCGGCCGCCCGTCGCTTTTGACGCTCATGATCCTGCGCCTCCTTGACGCGCTGCTTTTCCTCGTTCTCCTCTTGCTGCCGAGCCAGTTCCTTCTCCACACGCGGGTCACGCTTGTACACGAATTGGGCCAGGCTCTGCACGGTCTGCACGTACTCTTTCTTCGCGGCTGTGCGTGCCTTCTGGTTGATGCGGTCGGCCGCGCGACGCGAGTAGCGGTCTTCCATCTCGTTCACCTTGTACTCGTCCTTCCACGCAAACGTCTTGAGAGAGTTGAAGTTCTTCCAGTGAGTGTAAAAGGCGAGCACATCAGCCCACTCAGCCGTGCTGTCACCGAACCTGGGCCAGCCCTTTGCCTTGCCGCTAAAATCACTCTCCTCCTCAATCAACGTGTCAAAAACGCCACGGTACACAGCAAAGAAGCCACCCTCATCATCCCCGACGCCGTCGTAGCAGCGAGCGCTAAAGAAGTCGTACAAGTTGATGTCTTCTGGATCGACATTGCCGTTGTCGCCGCGCAGGATCGCCTCACGATGAGAATCGTACCACGCACGCTCATCTGGGTCGATCAGGATCGAGTATGCGTTTTGCACCTCCTTGAACATGACGGCTGCCTCCTCCTGGTTGTCATAGTTTTTATCGGGGTGGTACTGCAGCGACTTTTTCTTGTACGCCTTGCGGATTTCCTCCGGCGTGGCGCGCCGTTCGATCTCCAACACTTCGTAGTAGCAACGCAGTTTTCTCTCCATCACTATGAGCTGTCTTGGTGAGAACGAGACAAAATTGTGTGTGCGTGTGTGTGAGTGTGTGTGTCACGACTGGGAAAATTCAAAATCAAAAATCGTCCAGCTCAACTCAGCAATCAGCAGAAGTGGACAACGAGGGGTGCGGGGAGGGTGGAGGGCAAAGTAGGTTGAGGTAAACAATGTGGTGAGATGTGGGTTCGTGATGAACGATGGGATAAAGTAAGTGGCACAAATGCCGAAGCAGGAAATCGCGCTGGCGGTCACTTGATCGTTCAACAGACGAATCGCAAAAAATTGTAAAAAAAAAGTAGTTGTTGTACTAATTGAGTGCCGCAAGCAAACTGCAAAAAAAAAAAAAACAGTGGGCACAGAGAGAGAGAGTCTCGAAAGCATCACGCGGTGGTGACAAAAGCAAAGAGAAGAGAACATAAAACAGCAAGTTCAACGAAGTCTTTGTCTTTCGATTTTTTTCTCTGAGCTCTATCTGTGCCTTGTTAGTTGCAGGAGAATGGGGCTAAGCTGGTGATGAGTCGCTTTCCGCAGGCGATATTGGTTGTGATGATGAGGAGCCTATGAGGGACGCCAGAGGAGGAGAGGCGATTTTGCACGAAGCGCAAACAGCTGATTTCCGCTGATGTCAAGCCGCCGAGGACGCAGACAGCCAGCGTTCGCGTGGGTGACAGCATACCCGTTGCCGTTTTGAGCTCAATCTTTTCCGTGGCAAGTAGATCGACGTCGTTCTCTGCCGCTCCCCATCGCTGTGGCTCCGCCAGTAATTCCTCCACAAGACGCACGAGCGGAGGTGCGTACCCACTGTAGGCGTAGGCGATGTCGTTAGGGTTTTGCTCGTTCAGCGCGGTGTTCCAGCTGTTGAGGCGCTTCCGGACAAGAGCGTACTTGTTCGTTTTCTGGTCTGATTTGGCGATCAATCCGGCTTTTTCGAGTGATTTCCACAGGGTGATGACGTGTGGGATGCCAAACGAAAGCATCATACTCTCTTTGAGTGAATCGTAGTCCTTCGGCTTGATGCCACCATTGGCAACCGAGTACAGACACAACAAGCGCACCACACTCGACAGGCTTTCGTGCCGATTGATGAGTTCTTCCACAAATTCGAGCACCTCCTTATCCTTGAGCTGCTGTACCACGTTTTGCTCCATCTGCACGCGGCGTCGGAAAAAATTGCCCTGCACAACTTTGCCAATTTCGGTCGCAACAGTTGTGTGAATGCCAATTTGTCGGTGGAATTCCTGCATCTCGGGAAGACCCTTCATGAACTCCTTGAGCTCCTTCAGTTGGTGAACCTCACGGCGCCGGTCATAATTTTTCTTGACCCACACTGACTTCTCGTACAACGTGCTCCCGACGTTGGTGAAATTCTTGTCGCGGATGTCTTGAAACATGCGGTCACGGCTGTCAAGTGTCAAGGTCGAGTCCACAACCACATTGGAGCCTTCGCCGAGGCTGAACGGGAATGACACCTGACCGCAGCGGATGCTGTACAGCTCGTCAATGAGGCCCTCGTAGGTCAGCTGCGTCATAAGCGGCGTGGCGAGATCGACGGTTCTATCCAAAATCAGCAGCGTGTCGATCTGACAGGGAATTTCACTCAGAAAATCCGATCCAACCTCCTTGTGCATTCGATCAATCATTTTGGCGACACGCACGGACATGCTACCGACACCGCGCACGCACTGTATGGCACCCAGCTGAAGAGCCTCCAGCTTCACCAGGCTGTTTGCGACCCATTCGAGTGAGGAAATATCCCCATCCACAAAGAGCTGCTTGAATGCGTTCGGTTGGTGCAGGATGTACAGGTCCTCTTCGGGGTTTGTCATGTCGAAGTCGACCTCACGGAGCGTCACGGATGGGATGCTCTTGCTAAGCTTCAATTCGTCCTCCAGCACCTGTCCCACCATGACAGTCTTTTTCGGTGTGAACAGAACCTGCACACTGACAGACGGGAAGCGCTGAACGTACGTCATCATGTGAGTGATCAGGGGGCGGATGGCGTCGAGTTCGGCGTTGCACACGTAGACTAAATTGTCTGCCGGGAGATAATCGATGCTCTCGCGCAGAGGGAACGCACCGACAGTATCGCCCTTCTGCGAGAGTTCATAAACTGCTCCGACGCTTGACAGGGCATCGAAAAGGTGGTCTTGAAAGAAGATCACTTTTGAGCCCTTGATCTGAGCAATGTTTGCGATGAAGTCCTGACGTGCGCCTGAGTCTAACTGGGACCGTATTTTGGTAGTCGCGGCACTCATTTCGTCATAAATGGAGTGAGAGGGTGAGTAACAGGAGAAGAAGAAGGTACACAGGACAAAGAAAATAAAAATGTGCGTATACACCAAATGCGGACACAATAAATCACGACACCAACAAATGTGGTTTCCGAGACTGTTCAGAAATAGGGCGAGAACACAAGGTTAAATGTGACATGTGCCGCACAACAAGAAAAAAATTAGTGGCAGGGTGGGAGTTGATAAATACGGATAGTAGCTGGAAAGGGCGGAAGTTGTGTGTGCAGCTGACATGCATGCATATGTGGGCATTTTTTTTGTTTGTTTGGCAGGAACCAAACAGGCAGAGTGAAAATACGGAACTTGCCATCGCACGTGGCGTGCAATGCTGTTATTGCCAGGGAGTGATATATATATATATATATTTATATATTTATTTATTTATTTTTCGTTGTGATATTCGGAAATTCAAGTGTGAAATTGGCTGACAGTTCCAACGAAACTTTTTCCCAACATCTCTCTCTCTCGCTCTCTCCCCATTGGTCGACAGTCGGAATTCGTCAGCACAGTGACGGACACTCACACACACACACCAAAAAAAAAAAAACCACATCCGTCAACAAAACTGCGTGAATCACGAGTGGAGAGAGACGGAAAAAAAAAAGAAAAGGCCAAATGTATGTGGAGAGTGCAAACCGCGCGAGCAAATTAGCTTGTGATCCATCGGACCGTGCCAATGACAGCCGTAATACGCTCAGAGGCAAATGTGTAGTGGGTGCTGGTGAAAAAGTCAACACCTGCGGCGTCAACTGTCTGAATGCGTGCGTATGCAAGGGGTGTGGCATTTAACGCGCTCCCCAATTTGTGATGCTGGAACAGTGCACAGATGCAGCCGACGATTCCGTTTAGCTCATCTCGCCCCACGGCAGCGAGAACGGGCTGCCCGTTTTCTTCCATAACACGCAAAATCTCAACTTGCTCGAACGGCTTTGACCAACGCGACGGGTACAGGTCGATGGGCCCCGAGCCGTGGAAAAAATTGTGAAACGAGATAGGCAGCAATGTGTCGGGTCCTGCTCGCATGAGCGCGTTGAAACTCTGCGAGAGCCGGTCAATCTGGACATTTGTGCTCGATTTTCCGCTTCCCTGCGTCGTTGCGAATTTACTCAAGAGCTTGCAGAAGAGAAAGTCGTCGCCAACGCATAGCACGTTTGAGACGTCATACCGCTGAATAAGTTCGCTGATGAAAGTAGCGCCAGCATTATCAACGAGTTGTGGCAGTACCACAATGGCGCCACTGGAGCCGTAAATATCGATCGCATGTGCGGCGAGACGCTGTTGCACATGATCAAGTAGCTGACGTGCGTAATGGGCATATGGAGCGTACATGCTGACTTCTCCTGTTTTCGAAAATTGCTGCGGTTCCGTTGTGCCTACAAAGTACGTCAGTGTCAATGCAGTGAGCGAGAAAATATCGTCAATAGTCAAGGGGTATTCAACAACGCCCGCACCGATTGTGCCAGGGAGACCAACAGACTGCGACGCACCGCAGTCCAGGTCGACGTAAAGCGGCTTCCAGCCAACACGCGAAGCGTAATTGCACAACGACTTGGCAATGACGTGCTTGCCCGCATCCTGGTTGCCGCAAATAAACGTGATGGGGCCCGATGTCTTTGTCACTTCCGCCCGGTTGCGCAACGGGTGGAGCACGCAGTTGAACTCGACGATGGACCGCGAGATGGGTCGCGTCGACGAGCGATACACACT